>ONZK01002982.1:24702-57334 GCA_900322385.1 Pharnaceum exiguum
AGAAGGCAAGTCATATAAAAATCCACCCATCACAGCTTCATCACAACGTAACAACACGCTGAAAAACTAGGTAGGAAATAGAAGCAAACAACCTTGAATCCAGAATCGTTAGAGTTTCAGAAAAGCCTAAACCTTGCTCTTGATACCAATTTGATGCGTAAGCGGAAGCAAATAAAATATTTTATTTACTTCCGCTTACGCATCAGTATCTCTTGCTGTAATACACATGGCACGCCACCAAAATATATATCAGACTTACTAGAGTTAATAGCCAAACCTGAAATGGCTTCAAAGTGCTTCAAAATGTCAATGGCATGCTGAACTGATGGGATGTCTCCTCTAGTAAATACCAAAAGATCATCGGCAAAAATCAAATGAGTAATGTTAAGACGTGCACATTTGGGGTGTTTACTGAATGATCTTGAGTTGTTGAGATTACGCAGCAACCGGGATAGTGCTTCCATGCAAAGGACAAACAGATAAGGAGACAGCGGATCTCCTTGTCGTACTCCCTTTTTCCCTTCGAAATAACCATATAAGCTTCCATTGATAACCAATGAATAATGAGGAGTAGTGATACTCTCAATGATCCAATCCACGAATAAAGGAGGTAACCCATAGATAAGTAAGCACTGCTTAAGAAATTTCCAGCTGACATTGTCGAAGGCTTTGCGTATGTCAATCTTAAGCATAGCTCTAGGAGTGATGTGTTTTTGCCCATATTTTCTCAATAACTCTTGAGCAAGCATTGTGTTATCATAGATTGAGCGCCCTTTGACAAAAGCTGCTTGCTCGACTCCCACTATCTCTGACATAACCGCTTGCAATCTGTTGGCTATAATCTTTGTTATGGTCTTATATACAATGTTGCAACATGCAATTGGACGGAAATCTCCAACCGCATAAGCATTTTCAACTTTTGGCAATAAAACTAGTGCAGTCGACTTGACCTCATTCAGCAACTTTCCATGGGTAAAAAATTCAGTGATCGCATCATTGAACTCTTTGTGAATCACACCCCATGATTTCTTGAAAAAAGTCGCATTAAAACCATCCGGGCCGGGGCTTTTGTTATCGTTGAAAGAGAAAAGGGCAATTCTGATTTCCTCCTTCGAAATTGGCTTAAGCAAAAGAGAGGGTTCTCTTACTGAGCTGCCTTTGAGGAGATCATCAGAGAAATCAACAGAGACAGAAGAAGTACCCATAAGACCCATATAGAAATCCAAGAAAGCATCTGCAACATCACTTCTACTATTTCCATTCTTATCAATGATTTTAACAATATGACTTCTTCGTTGTCTATCACGTACCATTGCTTGTAGATAAGAAGAATTCTCTTCTATATGGTTGAGATGTAGTACTTTAGCACGCTGATAGTTGGCACTAAGCTCCGCTTGTCTTAAGTCGATATAACTAGCTTTCAAGGCTCTTTCTGTATCAATCTTCAATTGGTCAGTGTGCCCCGAGCAGCTTTTTTGAAAATCCAGCCATTTCTTATGAGCTAATTCAACTCTTTTGCTAAGCTCAGAGTAATTATCTCGATGAAGTATCTTAAGAGCAATCTTAACCTTTTTCATCTTCATAATCAGCTGATACATAGCAGTCCCTGTGAAAGTACTTGCCCAAGCCTCCTGAACAGTCTGCATAAACTTTGGATTAGCTATCCAACAATTCAAAAAACGAAAAGGACGAGGCTTACCTTTTGGCAATTTCTGAAATTCAATGATTGATGGAGAATGATCAGAAATGCCCTGAGGTAAAAATTCAACTTCAGCATGAATGTTGCTAAGAAACCATGCAGGGTTGGCTAACACTCTATCAAGTTTGCATGAAACACGTTGCTCCATATCTTGATTATTCGACCAAGTGAAGAAAGCCCCCTTGAATGGTAGATCATTAAGAGCTGTACTCTGAATACAGTCTAAAAAATCTTGCATATCCGCGGCATTGCAAGGCGAGTTGCTCAGTTTTTCAGTCGAACGAAGAACAATGTTAAAGTCTCCACTACAAAGCCAAGGGGCCTTTGTATTTGCAGCTATCACAAACAAATCCTTCCACAACTCTTTCCTATCTTCAGCAGAATTAAAAGCATACACGAAAGTATGGTAAAATTCAGTGCCAGTAACTCTATTATTCACACAGCAATGAATAAATTGAGCTGAGCAAGACAGAACTTTGACATCCACAAAATTCGAGTCCCAATAGACCCATATACGACCATTGTAATGATGCGAATAATTTGTAACAAATTGATACTTCTGAAAAAACCTCATGATCTTTTTTGATTTTTTTTTCTTTTACACGAGTTTCCAGTAATGCTCCAAGCATTACCTTATTGAGCAACAGACACTGTTTTGTGTCATGTTGCTTTAAGGGGTCATTAAGACCCCTTATGTTCCATGTATGTACTATCATGTGAGTGAGGGGGATAGGGAACCCCCACCCTTGTCCAATGCTGCACAAAGAATATCCATGGCTTGAGTGGCTTGCACAACTCGATTATCAGTCACAAGGTTATCACTAAGACAGCTACTCACTCCCTTTTCAACTGCTGCTACTTCTTTGTCCCTTAAAACAGGAACATATCTGTTAGAAGTAGAGGGGCCTTGAAAGACAAGAGGTTGTAGTACTTTCCTGCTAGGTGTGGTGACAGTGCTGAAACCTTCAGCATCAACATTTGTTGTTTTCGGCATGACAGTTACAGATGTAACTGTATCCTCCTTTGCTACTGCTTCCTTGTTCTGAAACCTGCATTTTTTTGTTTCATGACCAAGCTTCCTACAACATTGGCAGAAGTATGGTACCCATTCGTAATCAACTTTCTGAATTAGCTTGTGCCCAAATGGAGTATTCAAAGGAACCTCCAATTTCAAAGGTTTAGAGACATCAACCTGTTCTAGTAATCTCGCAAAAGCAATCTTACTTTTCCTCAAACTTTAGAATAGAGATATTTCAACTTTAATGTATTATTTATATATGACCACAAGTCAAAGAATTTGGCTATGTATAATAATGACCACCTAGATTCTGTGAAATCTTGCAAGATTTATGGGAAGTATATTATATTTTAATTTTGTTCATGATCAAGTTAGTTCGTAACTTGTAAGTGTAAAAGTTTGGTTACGGATATTCTTTCGCAATATTGTTTTTATTTTTTTAAAACAAAATTTATCAAAATGGGTTTCCCAAAGTAACACCAATATTTATGTGAACCCATTCCATATATAAGACTGTGTTAATAATGACTAAGAGGGATCACTAATGATCAACCAGGGGTCATTATGAACTTTAATCTTTTTTATTATTAATAACCCCATCGCATATATAAAACTAGTTTACACAAATTTTGGTGCAAAAGTAGAGTATGTTTTATCCATTTTTCTGATTTTTGAAAATAGAATATGAAGTTCCTTCCCTCACGCATGTCTCTTATCTTTCTTTTCTTTTTTTTTTTTGGCAAGGATGTTGCTTACTTTTCATTAATTAGTGGGGGCGAAAACGTCGCTCCCATAAGTACATACATATCAAGTGCTTCTACCTCGGACATGCCCGAGTTTGTGAGTAAATTCTTAACCAAATCTTCTTTACAAAAGGGAGGGGGGATTCAAAAGTCATGCACATTCCATCTTTCCGTGCGTGTTTGGCTAGGGCATTCGCCACTCCATTCCTTCCCTTGCCTTCATGCAAAAGTATTGCTCGTCTTCTCCCATCAACTATCCCACCTAGGCCAAGGAGTATCTCCCTACAAATGTTCAAGACGTGAGTGTTTGTTTCCACTTCTCTGTTCCCCTCAATTATGAGTTTGATGGCTATCAAGCAATCACTGGCTATAACATTGTCTAGATGGTCAGACTCATTCACCCACTGTAGAGCAAACTTTATTGCTGTGAGCTCTGGTTCTGTGCATGTGATGACCTTGGTCTGCCGAAAAACCCAGACCCCATGACTATCTCTTACACAGAACCTAGCCCAGCCTGTCCACTCAAATGGTCCCAGATGCATCACTGTTGATTTTTATCCATCCCAATGGAGGTCTAGCCCACACACCATTATCAGGAGTAGCTGGTGGCTCTGGTATGCTGGTAAATGGTAATGTAGAACCAAGCATCATTTATAGCTTTCTCTATGGCTTGCAGTTGTGGCTTAGGCTCAAGTGCGTTCCAGGCTCTTAAATTCCTCCTTTTTCATATCTCCCAGAGCATCCTAGAAAAGAGGAGAGGTCAGGGAAGTCCCTTCAAAAATTCAGAGCTTTTTAGGTTGTTACGTTTCTAAGCCACACTTCCAGTGGGTAGTGGAAGAAAGTTGGTGGCCTATCTAGGGTGCTCTACATTGATGAAGATCGATTGTAGTCTCTAAGAATGTGTAATGTGTCTTCAGGGATAGAAAGGCAGTAAGGGCAGTCTGAGCTGGTGGTAATCTGTCTTTGTGTGAGGAGGGTAAAATCTTGGAGCCCGTCATGGGTCGCCAGCCAGAGGAAGTGTTGAATGGTGGGTGTTGTGTTACACCTCCAAATACTTTGAACGTCTCTTGGCAAAAAAGGCAACTCAATCAAGTTTTTGTGTTTTTTGTGGAGGAGGTAGGCTTTGTATGGGTTGAATTTGTTGTTGGTGGCTAGTGAGGAGGTTTGGTAGTCGTTTGTGCCATGCATGTTGCTCTTGCTGAAGACTGCTGCTGCAAGTTGCAATGAGTTTGCAATGACTTAGTTGGGAGGAAGAGTGATAATTTGGATAGGTCCACCACTGCAGTGGCCATGCACTCAACTACTGTAAGCACTTCCTCAGTGGCAGTAAGAGGGCCTTGAGTGATGCTCCTCAGTGTGCTAGTGCCCAGCCAGTTGTCTTCCCAAAATTTGGTTGTGCAGCCATCCCCAATGACCTAGAAGAGGCTATTGGAGAATGTTTTCTACCCCTTCCCCATATTTTCCAGATGTGACCCTCAATTGAATGTTATTTCCCTCGGTTTGATGGTCACAAACTTAGACCTTAGAATAAGACCTGGAATGGAGGATGGCTTGTTAAAGATTTTCCAACATAACTTAGTCGTTGCAACTAGATTATTTTTTCAACATAATTTAGTCGTTGCAACTAGATTATTTGCCTTTGATGATCTCAGTCTCAATCCTCCTATCTCCTTTGGTGAACAGATAGTGTCCTAGTTTATCAGGTGGAGTTTCATGCACTCATCTGTATATCCCTAAACAAAGTCTTTGCTGATTCTGTCCAGTTCAGCCAAGTCTCTGCTAATAAGGTCTCATGTTCCTGTATTGAATGATCCCCCTGACCATCCTTTCCACCTCCCTCAGTTCCTCTGTTGCAAATATTGGGACAGTGGGGTTGTGCTCCATCTGGAAGGGGTCTACCATCACCATTGTCTGCTCTTCCTCTTGGTTGCTCATTTCCCAGCAATCCATTGCATCCACACTTTCTATCTCCTAGTTGTCTTCCTCTTGTGCTCCTCTGGTTGGCCCTGGACTGAAGTCCCCGTTCACAGATGGGGATGACGGTGGTAATGGTGGTGTCCAGTTGGATGGGCTGTGTTGTCACTGTAGAGTCCATGGTTTGGTGGTGAGTTTGTGTTTGGTGTGGTGGTTGGGTTTTCGGTTAACGTTTGGGTTGTGTGTGAGAGGTTGGTGAGTTGGTTGCCTATGGTCTTATCTTTCTTTTATGACTCATTGAATATTTGTTTCCTTGTTTTTTCCTAAATGTCTTTTTTTATTAACCATGAAAAGAAAGCAGTAAGCTTTTCGTTTTTTGCAGCGTTTTTGTCATTTTGCAAATACAAAGTTTCAGTTCTATTTGCTAAAGTTCAATTCAATTTTTGTCATGTTAGTTCACTTTAGTAAATAGAAGCTTGAAAGAATAGGCCATATGCTTTATGAGTAAAATCTGTGTGCACCAACTTCATAAATGAGACGAGAATCCCTGTTTAGCCATTATTAACCCCACCAAAAACTCCACCAAAAACTGATTGCATATATGAAATGGGTGCACACAATTTTTGTGATGTTTTATACTTTTCTCTCTTTTTTACCTTGGTATATTCAGTGTTTTGTTTTATTTTTTCCCTTAAAAAAATCAGAGAAAATAAAGTCTTATAATTATTTCGAGACCGATAATTTTTCTTTCTTTAAAAATCTTCCTATGTTTGATTTCAGTTTCTAAATAGAGTTGTTATGACAATAGAACTTTTGGTTCTTCAACTTCATATAATAACATTACGTGATTTTGATTTTGTAAAAATCTGCCACTAATCAAATGCATCCCCGCCTTTCCATCCATTAAATCTACCTCTGTCGCCGCTCCAGTTAGAGTGGTGGTAGGTAGGTGCTTACAAGAGATTTGAACCTATTATCTGATGAATAAACTGCCGAGGTGATGAATAAATTGCAACTTAATTAAGGGTGGCCCTAAGGCGTCTTGGGTGTCCTATTACCATTCTTAATTAGAACGATAGTAATGATGACTTAGGGATGCTAATGAGTAGATCTGCTACCGAGATGAGCTCACCTCGACTCGAACTACTCGAAACTCACCCCGACTCCAGCTCGAAACTCGAAGAATTTCAAATTTCACAACTCGACTCGAGCTCGAACTCAATTAGACAAGCTCGAACTTTGCTCGAATTTTCCGGATGTATTATCTATATTTTTTTGAATAAAATAATTAAATAATGAGTATTCTAATGATTTTCCATTTATCATTGTTGTTATTATTATTATTATTATTACTATTACTATTGCTAGTATTATTATAATTATTGTTATTAATATTATTCTTATTGTGAATTTTTATTTTATTCTATGCATTATTATGATTTTTCGAGTAGCTCGCAAACTTTTCGAGTCAAGTCATGCTCAATTTAACTCGACTCGTGTAGAGCTCGAATCCAATTCAAGTCGAGCTTTAACCGAGTTTTGACCGTCAAAGAACTCATTATCTAGTTAGCCGCTAAACCGATTTGTAAATTTGGATCAGTTGACCATTACAAATAGCAGATGCCAAATCCTACCTTCAAATCCAGAACCTGAACTCCTTAACATCAGGACAAAAGAACAAGGCCTGCCCCCCTCACTTGACTTCCAGTCCACACTCCAATCTCTCTCCAATTCCAGTGACCCCAGGACCCCAGTTCTCATTCTTTTCCCCTCTCGCCCTTGTATCTCGCCTTAAACTCGACAGTCGGACACCCACATGTGACCTTAGCAAACCAACAATCTCACAAACACGCTTTTCCCCCTTAGGCCCCACCCCGCTAGATTATCCTTCACCGACACGCCATTATCTTTTTGTATCCCAATTATTTCCCTTTTTCCTTTTGATTACTCATTACTCCATTCATATTACTTGATTACCGAGTGTTTAATACGGAGCCTAGTCAACTTGTGTTCTTCAATTTATGTATGCACTTCTTTCAAAAAAAAAATTCAAAAAAATTGTATAAACTCGGTTCATTTATGAAAGTCTCATATAAGACTGGATGAGCGAGGTCATTAATGTTTACTCAAGGAATCATTAATGACTAGCGGAACAGTTATTAATATCCAGTCACATATATAAAACAAATTTCTGTATGCAAACACAACAAATACTTGTACATAAGTTTTTATCAACTTATAGTAGCCATATCTAAGGCTCTAATTCATTTTTTTATCCGATTAATATTATGCTTACGCTCAAAGTTTCTTGAATGTTCCATCGGAAAAAAAATTCAATAATGTTGGCATGGATACTGACACAAAGAAATGTATTTTCTTTAAATAATATGACACATATACATTCCTAATTTAATTTATTTTATTAACATTTTTTGTTCAATGAAATTATGAAAAAGCATGATAAATATAAATTTTGATCAAAACATTCAAAAAAATATTGTAGAATGATATTTAATGGAGAATTGGATTAAAATCCTCATTGAAAATTTTGATGTAATGTATGAGTGTAGACTAAGGGTCTGTTCGGCAAACCTACCTGTAGCTGAAACTGTTTAGGTAGCTCATAGCTGAAGCTGATTAGTTAACTTAAACTGAAGATGAAGCTGATTAGATAATCTAATTAGGGAATTCGGATGAAATAGCTGAAGTTAAAGCTGATAAATGTAAAATGACATAAAAGAGTAACTTTAATTATTCATTATAAAGGGCAATATTTTAGCAGGGGTAATATTGGTATATAGAAAGCTTATGGATAAGAGATTATTTGATAAGCTTGTTTGTACAGCTTACCAAATAAGCTAGCTTATTTGATAAGTTGTCTCCATAAGCTGACAAAACGAACACAACTTATTAATAAAAGTTAAGCTTATCTTATAAGTTGAGTTTAAGATTATTGACTACCAATAAGTTGCGAAACGAACATGACCTTAAGTTACTGGATTACAAGCTTCTTTTTTTTTAATTGAACAAATATGGACCAAACTGAAGTAAAGTGAACTTCTAATAATTTAATTGAACATTTTGTTTAATTGTTTTGACATACAATTACTTATTAAAACACTATCAGTGTTGGGCTTTTATGAAATTATATAGCGAGACCTTTCTCATTATACATAAAGAAATATAAAGTAATATCAGTGTTACAACTTTTTACGATCAAATGAAACGATCTGAACGGAAGTGAAATTAATTAAACTTAACTTAGCTTAGATTAACTTAAACTTTTAAAATTTGTAGAGCACCGAGCCCTATATGTCATTTAAAAAAAATATGGTATGAAATAAAATATTATGTTCGGTCATCCTGATTAAGTGTCAAACGAATAAATACTACCTAATTAGTGATCCATTTCTATCATAGTCACCCTTTCTCAATTTAATGTATATAATAAAGCCGTTTCACATAACTTTTTATGGCTAAATATCATATCGTGTTAACTATGACAATAGGTGTTCAACATGTATTCGTTGAGTACGTATCATAATGTCAAATGCGCAAGTGTTCATCACAACCAACACACTCGGAGCATGATTATTGAATATACTTATCAAAGTCTCAATGTGGTGCCACATTGTAATTTTTAATTAAAGTTTTAACTTAAGACTTACTCAATATTTTTTAATTTATTGGTGATATTTGATTAATACGAGTATTCATTACTGTGAGAATATATGTAGTCATAATATAAAATCATTATTATTATCTTTCACAATTGAGTTTCAAGATGCATATTCAATTAAAATAATCAACCTTAAACTGTAACAAAGTCTAAAAAAATAGGCCATATTATTGGTTAAACTATCAAGTTATACTATAAGACTTTTGATGAGATTCACCAAAAAAAAATAACCAAAATGTTGCCTGCATGCTCAGGATAAAAGTGTATTTACTACCTTTCTCATTTCATTATTTGTATATAAGAAATTAAAAAATAAGTCTATGGCACCTCAAATGTAAACTTACATAAAATTTAAATGGTGCTAATACTATATCTTACAATGCTTTATAGAAGATACTTGGTGTAGAAAGACTCTTCTCTCAAGGATTAAATGCTACCTTCCTCATGATCTTAGATAGATATCATTATGCCATCGCATAATTTTTTTGATTAAAGATATCCGCATAATTATATGTCAATATGCCATCTTATTTTAGGGGAGAATCTTTAAGATTATAAATTAATTTTTTTAGGACATATGGTGAAAACTTAAACAACCATGGAAAAATATATGAACACCAAGATATATGAGGAAACCGAGAACGGGGAGATGAACCATAATCTTCACTATGAAATTAATCACTACACAATACAAAAAAAGTACAATATCAAAAAGATATCTCTCATCCTGGATACTACAAGAGACCTCAACTACTTGTACGTGTTTAACCCCATCAACCTCACACGTACATGTGTTTAACTCAATTATAGCTCATTCTATGCCTATGAAATTAAACCCTCTTTCAATGTATTTGTTTGGTGTGATGTCCACACCATGGGTGCATCACTCCCGTTTTATATGTGACTTCAGCTCCCGACCATTCATATAACTCAAGTCGCTCCTCCAATGATACAAACCCATCACTTAATGTTTCTATCCACATTCCTCTGGGAGTATGTTTAAAAGAGACTGTCACAACCCCGAGTTTTCTTTTGTCCCTTATGAGTGCACCATAATTATATTGCCTATAACATCTCCTATTTATAACCAAATTCTAGATCTAGAATATTCTTATAAATTGGAGAATTAGACATATTGACACACTAGTATCTTTTTTTCCTAATCTTAAAAACAACTTTACTACAATTAGAAAACTAGTAAAAGTAATCATTTGAAAAATATTGGGTTTGCTTTAACATAGGGGTGTTAACGAGACGAGTCGAGACCAAGCCGCTTAGGCTCGAGCTCGACTCGCCAACCATGGGGCTTGGCTTGAATCTCGTCGAGTTTCAAGGTCTAAGGCTCGGGCTGGGCTCGGTTTAAGCTCGAGTCGGGCTCGATTCGAACAATCTTACACTTTTTAAAAACATTTTAATATAAATTTATAAAATGTACTAGGTATTATATTACTAAAATTATATTTGTTAATATAAAAATATTAACTTAAAATTTGACTTACAACTCCTATTTATTAAGTACACGTATTTACAAAACCCATAAAAAATAATGAAAATAATAAGACGAGGCAAAACGAGTCGAGGCGAGTCACACTACCCTCGACTCAAGCTCAACGCGTTTAACAGGCGAGACGGCTCGAGCTCGCCACTGACTAAGCTCGGGCCAAGGTTTGACGGACTTGAGCCCGAAGGCTCACTAAGTCGAGTCGATTCATTTACACCCCTACTTTAACAAATTTGATAATTAAGTTAAGGTCCTAAAAAAATTATGGAATTTTTTTAGTGTGTCCTAGATATACATTTTACGAAATTATTATAAGTAAGTTCATTTCCTTCCAAAATTTGTTATATGATACTGTTTAAGCCGAACAAGTCTTTGGTACATTGTGTGTAAACTTTAGGTGAAATTGTGACTAATATTGAGATTTTGACTAATGATATTTATAAGGTGATTAAGGAGATATGTGTTACGATACTTTGACAAAAAGTATCTGGTTACACTGGGTGTACCTAAAATTGAGTTCTAGGTGTAATCCACTCCCAATTCTAGTTGCAGTTTTCCTTTTGTTATTTCCTAATTGTTCTGCTTTTTTCTTTTCCCTTTTCTCGTCACCCTCTTTTTTTTCCGGGTAAAATGAGATTATATTAGTTTAATCAACTTAAAATAACTACCTCTCATCCATTTTCCCTCGCTTCAATATTAAATCCGCCTCATCACACCCTTTTTATATTCTCTGGTTTCCTACTCAATCTCACACAGTTCTCCTCTCTTTCTCCTCACTGCCTTTACGGCTCCCACCACTCCCCACTCCACTCTCTCCCTTCTGTACCGCACTTTCTCCTCTCTTGCTCTCTTTCCCTTCTCCATACTTATAATAACAATAGAGCCAAACACAACACAAACTAAACTACCGCACATCTCAACTTTACTTGCCTTCCTTCTGTCTCTCTAGCTATCTCTAGCTAGAAACAATAATGAAGAGAAGTTCAACTATAGCAGCATTGCTCTGCTTTGCTTCCCTTTTAGCCATTGTGTCTGCTGATGATCCTTACAGGTTCTTTACTTGGAATGTCACGTACGGTGACATTTACCCTCTTGGTGTTCGTCAACAGGTAACTAATTAATTAACTGTCTAATAAATCTTTTTTAAACTTAAAACAAAAACACCCCAAGAACATAACTTTCTCATCTCCCATTGTAATCTATGGATCTTGGGTCTAGCATTGTGAAATCTGTTGCTAGGTTAATGTAATGTCACGTACAAAAATGTTACCATTATTTTATTTTTTTCATTTTCAGCAGTGATATTGGTCGAATCAAACTCTACCTCTTATACATGAAAAAGTTATCTTAGCCAAAATGAGCTGTAAACTTTTATCTCTAAAATACAGGAAAATATTATCTACACAAAATAATGTCCTAGTGTCCTAGTGACATAATATCACCCGTAATGTTAGTGTCCTAGTAACATTATACCACCCGTGTTTAAGCTCTTTTTTTTTTGTTGTTCATAATGTTTTAGACGTGCTCAAATTAAATAAACCAAAAATGTTGTACTGTGCAGGGTATATTGATAAATGGGCAATTTCCAGGACCAGACATTCACTGTGTGACAAATGACAATCTCATCATCAACGTATTCAACAGTCTTGACGTGCCTTTCTTGCTCTCATGGTCAGTTAATTCATTTCACTATTTCACCTTTCTATTTTGTCTTACTTTTACAGCTGGATGTTTGTTTGTTTGCTTAGCGTATCATGTTTACACTCTCATTAATGGCATCATTAGCGCGATCAATCTATGTCATTCTGTTTAGTTCTTTTTCTTAATAAGTACTGTAAATGTAATGACCAATCTGCTGAAAAGGAGAGGAGAATTTAATTAAATTAAGAATGTATGTATGTATCAGTATGTACGTACCTTTTGCTTAAGGTTTTAGTCAGTATTAAAAGGCTGACACTCACTTTCATATTATGCTGGGTTACACGTGATTTGGGTTGTATTAGTAGATCTGGTTAGCCCTTTCCATTTTTTCTCACGGATCCAAATGTTTTGGCTCTTGTGAGCCTTTTCTTCCTTAATTTAATAACACTGTTATTAGAGGACAAAATGACAAGTCCCTGCTTTCTCTGTAGATTCCCTCCACTGATTTTATTAATCTTAGCAATAAGCTTAATTAATACTTATTAACTGCAAGTCTGAACATTTTGAAAGAAAACAGTACCATTTTCTCACATTTCTTTTTTTGGTTTTGGTATCATTGTTGTAAATAAATCAATAACCACTAGTCTGAACATTCGAAAGAAAAGCTGCACCTTTTTTCTTCATTTTTATCATTTTATGTTTTTGAATCAAAGAAAAAAGCAGGAATAGTTGAAATATATTCATTTTTATGTAACAATGGCTGACCCACATTTCAAGGTAGTTGTGTTAGCTGAATTTACGTGCAATGATTAAGATTCATCATGGCAAATTGGCATGTGGGCTGATTTCGATTTCTTTTGTCATGTTACCTTTGTCTCATGACTAGTTTGCTCTAGAAAGGCAATGCAGAAACGACGTATTATGATGGGGAGTATGGTCCATTGTAGATCGTACTTCAAATTTCTACATGATATTTTCAGCTGATTTAGAGTGTGTTTCGTTCGTCAATATGGACGGATGGAAGTGAACTAATACTTAACTGAACTGAAAAAAAGCTAAGCTGCAATGTTACAGACGAACAAAACACAGTTTTAGTCAACACTTATTTCAGCAACTTTTTTTTTTTAGGGTTCGAATTTATGAATTGGTAAATTGTAGAGGTGTCATTATCAGATTTAGCTCCCGCAGGACTGTTTGTGAATTGTGATGTTACTAGTTTGGTCTGCTATTTGCATATTTACCCTCCTACGCAACACTTATATGGGATCCAACTGGATCGATGTTGATCTTATAGTAGATAAACCTTGTCCTTACGAAAAACATCAGGATACTCCTTTTTATGTTGATAGAAGTACAAGATTATAACTGGTTGCAGTGAGCTATAAAATAACTCCATCATTGGAGGCATCTTCCACGGAATTCAGGACATGTTATTTAAGCTTGCTACATTAGTTTCTCTTTTACCTGAATGCAGTGGCGGAGCCACGTTATACTCGATGGGGTTAGATGACCCCAACGAGTTTCGATTTTTGCTTGTTTGTTGCAGTATTTCTAAGGCAGTTTGGATTGTATAGATAAAATGACCCCATCAATATAACAGATGATGTAGCATAGCGCAGCGGTCAGGGGTTGCAGTTACCAAGCCTGATGTCCTGGGATCAATCCTATGCGCTGCCAGTTTTCTTTAATTATTTTTTTTCGCTCAAAAATAATCAAACCAGTAGAACAAATGCAATATCTGATAAATTGTCTTCTCAAAATTTTATTTGAAGCAATAATTGCTGCCTTGTTTACTTTAGCTTTTAATAATTGTTTTTATTGATCATTTAAAAAATATACTTCGTATAATAGGGTGACCCCAATGAATTTATATCCTAGCTCCGCCACTGCCTGAATGTATGGAAATCGGTTGAAATGGATCGGTTGCTTTACCATTCTGTTCTCCCATTTCAAGACTTGTTAGTTGTGATCATGAGTCCCGTTTTGGCATTCAATTCAGTAGAACTTCTGAATTTGTGGATCCCATGATCGGATTGTGATTGCCTTTCTGGCAACTGTTTCTGTAATAAAGGAAAGTCATATTGGCAAAAATGGGGGGCGTAAGCATTAAGGTACAGTGTACTGGAGAGGATGGGGCCTGCTGAAATAATGTACCTTGCCAGCCATTCATATTGTTGTTATATTTGTTACTACAATAAATGTAAACCTTGACTATTTCTTTCTTCTTCTTTTTTTCCTGTTTCTTTTGGCTCCTGAGCATTGGGTGGTTAAGGATCGAATTGAAGCTAGCCTGATTAAATTGTTATGCATATATTCTTAGCATTATAGATGTAATGTTCTTATATGTTGAGATTAAGAGAGCATATTAATTATATTAGATGTTGATGCCTGATTTGTTTCTGACTGCTTATGGTTCATGTATCAGGAATGGTATCCAGAACAGAAAGAATTCCTTTGAAGACGGTGTGTCTGGAACTACTTGCCCTATACCACCTGGTGGGAACTTCACTTACATCCTCCAAGTCAAAGATCAGATTGGTAGCTTCTATTACTTCCCATCTCTTTCATTCCACAAGGCCGCTGGTGGTTTTGGAGGAATCAGGATCCTTAGTAGGCCAAGAATCCCAATCCCATTTGATGAGCCTGCTGAAGACTACACTGTCCTTATTGGGGACTGGTATAAGCAGAATCACACGGTATTTCCTCACACTACCGTCGTTTATTGACTTCTTCCTTACTTTGAAATGTTGATTAAAATAGTTTTAATAAGAGAAAAGTATGGATCATACCTAGTTACCTACAGATGGAACAGCCTACCAAAAAAAAAAAAAAAAAACTAAAAATGGAACTAAGGGCAGAATAACCGATCTGTATTCTATCCAACATACTGGCTTTAGTAGTCTCTGCTTGTACCTAGACTTGAGGACAGTAACACAAATTTTTGTGGTCCATGAACCTACATAGTCTGTTCTTTTCTCAGAGAACTTGTTCACTTATTGATTTGGCTTCCACTCCTAGTGTCTAAGACTAGAAGTTGTACAATGGCCTTATTTGTTGACGAGTGTATTTGGTGTTTGTTCAGGATTTGCTAGCTACTCTTGACAATGGACACAAGCTTCCCTCCCCAGACGGTATCCTAATTAATGGTCGTGGAAGTGGTGCGACTTTCAATGTGCAGCAAGGTGAGCATCATCTAGCTTTGCAAGGGTATAATATGTGCTTGGTTGCTACCCATGACTTGCTATTGCTAATTCATTACATGATCACCTTCCAATTTTGGCAGGGAAGACTTACAGACTGAGGATCTCCAACGTTGGATTGCAGAATTCCATTAACTTCCGCATTCAAAATCACAAGATGAAGGTTGTGGAAGTTGAAGGAACCCACACTCTCCAGACTGAATTCTCCTCTCTTGATGTCCATGTGGGTCAGTCGTACTCCGTGCTCGTGACAGCTGATCAACCTGCTCAGGACTTTTACATTGTTGCTTCATCCCGTTTCACGAATCCCGTGCTCACCACTACTGGTGTTCTCCGCTATGCTAATTCAGCTGGCTCTGTCTCTGGCCCAATTCCTGGTGGACCCACAATCCAAATTGACTGGTCCCTCCGCCAGGCCCGTGCTATAAGGTTTGCTTCTGTGACAGATATGTCGATTTATTATTATTCACTTTGTCCTGAAATCATAGTTAGGTCACTTCCGGAGTAGCCACTACCGTAAGATACTTGATTTCTTAGTGATTTCTAATCAAGCTACTGTTCTTTGTCGACTTGACTAACAAGCGAAGAAAATGTCTGATAGTACACTTCAATCACCATATGGGTTCTCTTTTCTTGAGAGATAATCTATAAGCTTGTCATATATGCTTCAAACATTGTCACTAATGCATTAGCCCTCTAACTGTCCTGTTTGGCCCATCTTCAGGACCAACCTTACTGCTAGTGGACCAAGGCCAAATCCTCAAGGGTCTTACCATTATGGTATGATAAACACAACCCGGACGATTAGACTGCAGAACTCTGCTGGTCAAGTGAATGGAAAGCAGAGGTATGCTGTCAACAGCGTGTCATATAAACCAGCTGACACACCTCTCAAGCTTGCCGACTTCTTCAAGATTGGTGGAGTTTTCAGGGTGGGGAGCATCTCTGACCAACCTATTGGTGGATCAGTCTACCTTGACACCTCCGTGATGGGTGCTGACTACAGAGCATTCGTCGAGTTTGTGTTTGAGAACACTGAAGACATTATTCAGAGCTGGCACTTATCCGGTTATGCATTCTATGTTGTAGGGTGGGTATTTTTTTCTCTCCTAGAAATTTTATTTATAGGTAACTTTTAGCATGATACAAATTACAAATGCTCTGGGCTAACTCATGTTGTCCACCTTCTTGTAGTATGGACGGAGGAACGTGGTCACCATCTAGCAGAAACCAGTACAATCTTCGTGATGCGCTTAAACGGTCCACTGTGCAGGTAAGAAGAGTTTTGTTATTTCTCTTGATGATTTGTGCGTAAATGTAAAATAATTTCACTTACAATATCCTGACTGAATGAATATAGGTGTATCCGAAGTCATGGACTGCAATTTATGTTGCGCTAGACAATGTGGGTATGTGGAACGTGAGATCTGAGTTTTGGGCAAGGCAATACCTGGGACAACAGTTCTACCTCCGCGTATACACACCTTCGACATCCCTAAGGGATGAATACCCTATCCCGAAGAATGCCCTAACTTGTGGTAGAGCTGCTGGTAGGCGCACAAGGCCACTATAAGTATAGGTGTGTTAGCAAATTGGTAATTTATAGTTTTGAGGCCAAAAAGAGAGCAAAACTTATGCTCATCAGGCAGTATATTCTTTGGGTGCTACATTAGCACTAGTTAGTTCAAAATGAGCTTTTCATTTGTATCATTAGTACTCCCACGACCTCACCTCAAGGTCGCATTTTTTTTCAAATTAATAATATTCATCGTGGATTTAGAAGTTTCACTGCCGATACTAGAGAACTGTATCATCTGGTATCGTCATCCAGACAAGTATTTTATCTGTTATACACGAAGAGTCACAGCTGCTTACAACGAAATTGCTTAAAGGAGTGATTTCTCTGTTTCTTGGTCTTCAATGGCGATAAAGTGAAATTCACATTTGGTCTGTGTAGGCAAACGATGATTTCAGAACTTCGCTCTTAGTACATCGATCAAGTATGACTTGTACTACATAACATGAATTAGGTCACAGGAGGATATTATAGAATCCAAAGAACATGAGATTTCTTGTGGAGAATTCTCACCACCTAGTGTCTCCTTTGCACCAAAAGAAAAGAAAGAAAAGAAAGCAAAACACATCTATGATTAGCAAAGCAAATTGTATTCTAAAATGTGTTACCTTTAAAATCAGAAAAATTTGTTAACTCGTTTCATATATGAGATTTGGTATTAATGATAGAAAAATGTTGATTAATATCATTATATTGGGTGGTCATTGGTGACCCCTGTATGACCATTAATAACTTCGTCGCATACATGAAACGAGTTTACATAAATTTTTTGGAAAAAAAAGGTGTACTGCTGGTTAAGAAAAGTCACAAATAGAGCAGAGTGGTTATAACGATTTTTTTTTATATTTCTCCTAATATTCAAGTACTAATTAATTGTGTTGGATTTTATTTTAGTTATCAAAACAAGATAAGAAAAACAAAAGAAAAAAGAATAGAAAAACGATTTTTTTATATTTCCCCTAATATTCAAGTACTAATTAATTGTGTTGGGTTTTATTTTAGTTGATCAAAACAAGATAAGAAAAACAATTGAAAAAAGAATAGAAAAAGAGGAACCGAGAGCTCGATTTTGTGCATGATTGCTTTACAATGAGATGTTAAGCCATCACACACTTAAGAAAGTAGCACCTCACTTGGTCTTATTATCCTTTTGGTTGCTAGCACAAAGCACTCTCTCACCTCACTCTCGGTTTGAGTTATTTGCCTCGTACTCCGTGTTTTGGACAACTCTTTTTTTGCAATCAAATCATCTCGTAACCGCACATATGTCCATCGCTCACGTTGGACGTATGACGCCCAAGTCTCAACAAGTTTCGAGAATCGAGATCTAACACGCACAAACCCAAATGTTTTTTTTTAAAAGGTAAGGAAAGAGTCTACCCATGGGTACCCATCTCGGTCGAAACCATGGATTAATAGGCCAGATCATTAAACGCTCCTGGTGGGATTCGAACCATGGTCTCCGGTGTAGAAACAGGCCGAAACCACTAGATCAAGTACTACTTGGTACGCACGTCCCAACGTGCCCCAAGACCCACATGTATTTTCTTTTTGTTTTTTAATAACAAAAAGAAGCAAGTATGCAATTTATAATAATTGTATAAAAATTACCCTTTTTTGATATGAGAATTTGAATTTATACGTTGGTAGAAAAAATAACAAGGGCAGAAGTTGGAAAAAATACTTTCAATTTCCCGGCAATCTCTAGAAAAGCAGGTCGAGTTATAATTTATAACCGTCCAGAAGAAGAACAAAGAAAAAAAAAAAAAACAACTTTGGAAGGTAAGCCAACCAAATTGTGATCAGACATATATATCAGCTCAAAATAGCCTTCTTTCTTCTTTTTCTTCATCTATCGAACTAACAGAAATGGAAGAGCGCAACAAGTCACCGATCAATCCAGAGCTGGTTGTTGCTTACCAATTCCCCGAGGTCACCTTCCCTTCCCCCTCTGTCTCTCTCCCCTTTCATTTAATTTTACATTTCGCCATTTCATTTTCTTCCGGATATCAATAATTCAATTTTCTTTTTTTTTCTTTTCTTTTCTATTGATCGCTGGTGGGGCATCACATCAGTCGACCTTCCGATACACGGAGAGGTATTCTCTTCATTTTATTTGTCGACAATTTCTTTTTCTGATGAAGAATGCATGTTTGAATTGAATTGCGGTGGTGATTACTTTTACTATTACTATTACTATTACTAGGGATGCTGCTTTATATGCGCTTGGAGTGGGAGCTTGCGGGACGGATGCTACCGAGTCCTCTGAGCTTAAGTATGTCTACCACCAGGATGGTCAACAGTGCATCAAGGTATATAGTATATATCATTGCTTTAAATTGAAGTTAACTTCACCTCACTTCACCTCCAATCTTTTGCACAAAAATTGTGTGAACCCGTTTAATGACCGGGTATTAATGACCCCTCGGATAGTCATTAAACTTATTAATGAGTAATGACCCCTCGGGTAAACAATAGTGACCCCTCGGAAAAACAATAATGATCCCTCACCGAGTCTCATATATGAAACGGGTTCACACAAATTTTTCTCTATTTTGTAATCGTAAGAAGTTGTGACACTAATATCCTTTTTTAATTATTTGTATATGATCGGAAGGTCTCACTATAAGGTTTCACAAAAGCCCAGCAATATTGGTCGGCTGGTCGTGTTTGGTTTTGATAAGTAATTGAATGTCAAAACATGTAATTAAGAAAAAGTTTCACATTTGTTGCCAATCTTGACATGTCGGTGCATGGGTTTTCGTGAGTTTGTTTGATTGCTTTTTCGGTCTGGAAGAGCAAGTGGCATGGCAATTTCCATCATCAAATAGCTGCTTAGTGGACAAGTTGTTATTGCTACACAGTGATAGTATGTGCCTTCACTAAAGGACCTGTCTTACTCAAATTTGAACTAGTCATTTTAGTTGTTGGCGTAATGTAATTGAGACTAATGATTCTTCATGTTAGTCATTTCAGAGTATTATAATTGAGAAATACATGATTGAATTAGAATATGACCGGCTAAACATCTTCCTAAATGTCGTCCTGCTTGTCCTCTTTGGTAGTCAAAATTGAGGGCAAAATTGTTGTGTAGACATTAATGTTGTGGTACATTTTTTCCACATCATTGTGTTCACATTTGTTAGGGCCCAAAATTTGGGTTGGGAAGCAATGTTAATCTTAGGTAGAGTAGGCTAGTACCAATCCGGAAGTGTATGCTTTTAGGTTGTGGGACTATATGTGATTTTTGAAATCATCTTTTCCGAACAGTTCTTGTGAGTACGTAACCAAGTGACTTGGTAATTTTAAAGATACTTTAGTCGACAACATAGTGTCCGGTAAGGTATATATGTATAGGCAAACCTAAGGCAAAGGAAACCTGCGCAGGCTTCTCTTGATTGGTTTCAACTCTAAGTTGGAGTCCGATGTTTGAGTGTTGAGTACTTCAGACAAACTTGCTGTGACATGGATACTCACGGGAAACTGAAGAGCCCTGGTAATATAACCCCCTTATATGTTCAAGTTGGACTGATCGTTTCACCACTTGGTTTGGCTCATACAGAAGGCTCATGTATGTTACTTCGCGATCTCCCTTGATTGTGTTATTTCACTTGCAAGTACCTAAGCGGGGTGGAAACTCAAACAGGGAGGGGGATGGGAACCTATAAGTTCTGAGATTTCAAGATATAACAAAGAATTAGGTAAACGAAACCATTATCCTTATAAACTCTTACCCCAAAACTCTCCACTATGATAGTTCTAAGATTACTCTGTTTGACTTATATTGAAACATTAAATCAAAACAGAAAAAAGAAGAAGAAGCAATGACTGGTGTTTCCACGTATTTATAAGCATCCTCGTTTGGCGATGTTTTAGAGACGAGGGCCGGCGGTGGCTAGTCGATCCCGTGCATGATAGACTATCAGTGCTACCACCCTATACGCTATGTCAAATTATCACCCCAAAAATTGTTGAAAATTTGTTGTAATAAACTTCAAATAGAAAACACTTTCCTCCTATTGATTCTTTATCTCACATGTGGAAGTCCTAATCCACTCTAGTCTATATATAACAATAACCACTATCTTTTGCATAAATTTGCTACCCTTGAAATTGCAAAGATGCAGGTTCCTTATGCTCTGTTCCATGGATTCATGAGTCTTTGAATTTTTATTTCTTTTCATAATATTCTCAATGCTAAGCTTTTGTTGACTCGAAGCCTATGCTGTTTTTGTATTGTTTGATCTCAGACATGGTAAAAAAAATTTAAACCAAAAAAAAAAAAAACAACGGGAAAAGAAAGAGGATATCATGAGAGCATGGGCGGTAAATCATATTTCTCAGTTGTTGGCACAGATATGTCTTGCTTTGTCTTCTAGGAGTCTCAATTCCGTGCTTCCTTTTCATGCATGTTTTTGTTTCATTACCATGTCAAATACCTCTTATTTTGGTGTAGTTGCGGGAAGTCAATATGCACTGCAACGAGGCATCCAAGTTAAATTTCGGAAACTTATTTAAAGACATGGCAGAGTTTTTGTCTGATGGTGTGTGTTTGTGGTGTGTGCTTTTATGTGTGTGTTCTGTGGTCATTTGTTTTTTCTGTTTACAGAATGTGTGCAGGTGTGTGTGTGTCTGTGTGATATGTTTGTGCAAGTGAGTGTGTGTGTCGGGTGTCGTACTTCGAATTCTATTTTGGTGTGTGTAGCCGAAGGTGTTTGCCAAATGTTGTTGTGGGATTAAAGCTATGTTGTTGTTGTTGTTGTTGCTGTCCAACGCAAGCCTGCACTTTGTTCTATTTGGCCTCAGTTTTATTTTGTGGCATTTAGTATTAAATATAGAGGAAAGTGAACAATTCTTTATTTTACCTTCTCTTCTGGTGTTTCACCTTGATAAATTGTTTTTTCCTGTGTAGTGTGTACGCATGGGTTTTGTTTTCGACACCGGGGGAGTCTATGATTCAGATACAAGTATTTATACTAGCAAAAAAATAGAATCTTAGGGAATAAACTCAATACACCACTGCGTCAAAAAAAAGAAAAAAGTAATACACCACCCCCTCCTGACATTTGCAGAGGAGTTTCTAGCTCATCTATGACCTTGACCTTGCAGGTCTTGCCTACTTTTGCAGCTTTGTTTTTTGCAGGTGTTGCGCATAAGCTTCCTGAGATACCTGGATTGGAGTGAGTATTTGCCATCTTTTTCACTTGCCAACCTTATAATTTTCCTTATTGGCCTTCATTTCTTAGATAATTTAGGTTTAGGTGGCGTTAAACGATCTTCTTGTGGAATTATTTGGTAATTCTAAGTAGTAAATACCGACAATTTATTATGTTCATGCTTTCAACTAATTTCAGGTTTGATCCACGACTTCTTCTCCACGGACAACAGTACATAGAGATTTTTAAGCCATTGCCATCGAACACATGTGTAAGACTTCTTATTCCTAATGAACCTCCACATACTAGATTTCCGTGTCAATAACTAAGTTTTTCCCTTAACCCTTTTCCTTCTCACCCCTCTCCCCCTCTCTCTCAGCATGGCTGTGTGCATTCCGTCATGCATGCGTGTGAGTGTATGTGTGTTTGATTGCACGCGTGCACGTATGTGTACATCTACGGTCTACCCTTTCCCAATAGCTGTTCTTGGGGAAAGACCAAGGATTCATATTGATTCTTTTGGTGCATTGGTGGGTATTAAGGTGGTCAGAACTCTTGGACCTGTTTTTGGATCTATTTTTCTTTTTTTTGTTTATGTGCTATTTTGCTCATTGATTAAGGTCAGTTTGAACTTTATCTAGAATCAACACTGTTCTGGGATTATTATTAGTTCGTATCTTCTCACCTGTTTACAATTGGATTATGCAGATACGAAACAAGGCTAGTGTAGCTGGCTTTCATGATAAAGGTCAGTTGTCATTAGAAGAGTCAATTCTGGAATCCCGAGTAATATGAATAATTTTCAAATATGTTAATTAAACCTACTCGTCTTTATTAGCTTAAAGTTCAATGGGCAAAAAGAAACTAAACTCGTCTCAGAGACTCTGATTGAAATGAATTTCAAACTAGCAACTTAGCTTAAATAATTTCAGTCTACAGTCCAGATATTTTGATTCTGCTAGAAATCGAAATGGGGGAAAACATAAAGAATAAAGACAAGAGGAACTGATGACTGGAACAATCTCGTGTTACCACTATGACTGTCATATTTCTTTTTGTGTTTGATTTCATTATGACTATCTTACTTCTTAGTTGAAGAAGGATGTTTGACTCTGAATGTCAGTAGCAGTGTTGACCTTGAGTTTCTACGAAGTGTCAAGTTATTTGAATGGTAGTTGTAATTGTTATTCCTGCATATATAACATCCTTGTCTACGGAGATAGTCGAGTATGATAACTACAGTGAAAAGGAAGTTCTTTTATATTTAAAGAGAGAAAAAAAGATTTTGAGGAGTGTGGCATAACGAGAACATATTGTGCTTGTTGATTGATTGAACTTATTCTTTTGGGTTCCTTGAAAGAGAAATATATGTAATGGAACACTTGAAACAGTAATCTACATTTTGTTTGTGCTCGATTGGAGTGATTCTCTCAGGGTTCCATAGGAGATAGATATATATAATGAAACATTTGGATACGATGGTCTACCTTTTGGGAATTTTATTTGATAGTTATTGCTATTTGCAGGAAAAGCAGCTATCCTGGAAATAGAGACTGTTAGTTTTAATGAAGAGTCCGGAGAGCGGCTTTGCCTGAACAGGTTAGTGGTTTGTGAAAATCAAGATAGCAGGATAACCTGCATCTATAAATTTTGCAACATGGATATTATTTGACTGTTCGATTGAAAGGTGAAATTATGACAACTAATTCTCCATCATTTTTAGTTTAGTTTCAGTTTACTTTGGTTTGTTTCATTTCAGTTTCGATCTAGATGCAGTTAAGCAGAAAAAAAATGTACATATTGCTTCAATATTCTCAAAAAAGACAAAAGAAAACATAGATACTGAGTTCCTGTTCATTCTTCTTTGCGTCACCAATACCGTTTAATCTGAGAAAAACTTGATATGCAAAGATATTTTCCATAGGGTCTTGTTTAGGGTTGTCCAATGTTGAAGTGTTCTATTAAATTTAGCGTAATCATAGGTGTTCATCAAATTTTACCTGCTTAAAATATGACAGTGGTTTCTGAACCGTTATGCAGGACTGCAGTGTACTTAAGGGGTTCTGGTGGCTTTTCAAAATCATCTAAGCCCTTTTCCTACTCGAACTATTCAAGTAAGCCAACGCCAACTATCAAAATTCCCAGTAGTGAGCCTTTCGCAACATTTGAGGATATAACTCAACCTTCACAGGTATGAAAAAATCAAGTTGATTACTTAACTATTGAAGTTCATTGCTCTCTTCTCCGACCACCAAAACCAAAATTTCCTTGTTCATAGTAGTTTTATGTTCCTGTGGCCAGTGGCGTGTATCTAGCTGATGGCTAACATAACTTGAAATTTGAATTGCAGGAATGAATTGTTTTATGCCTCAAGATGTGGAATATGAATTGATAAGATACTGAACTGTTTTAATCCTGTGATGCAGGCATTGCTGTACCGACTCTCTGGTGATTATAACCCTTTGCACTCTGATCCCATGTTTGCAGGAGCTGCCGGGTATGGTTCTCTAGCATTACATTTTAGTTTATTTTTGGGTAGAAGCTCAGATCATCTTTGCACATAAAACGCATTTATGACCTAAATAACCAGAGATATTCAGATGCCACCTTCTAGTCTTCTAGGAAGGGTTCATCATAGTTGTTGTTTTTTGAGAACTGGGTTCCTCATAATAAAAATTCCTAATCACTATATATCATCGGTGGGAACTGGGAAGTATTAGTCACTCTTCTGTAGTCTGTACACATATTCCAGTCCAATTTTTAACTCAACCTGTAATCTGTAGAAGTTCTTTTCAACACTTCGTTTCCTTTCTTCAAAAAACCTATTATGGCGCTGTCCATATCAGGTAATCTGCAAGTGCAAGTGCAGTAAACTTCCTTCAGATTTCTTTGGCCTTCCATTCGATTTAGTAGATCCCCAATCCAGCAATCTTCCACTGGTCGATCTTATTGCTTTATGTCCAGAAACACCATGCTTTGATCAGCTGCAGTAGCTCTTTTGAGTATGCACATTCAAAGAACAAGTGCTGGTGGGATTCCAGATCATTTTCGCGAGCACACACATAGGAAGATCTAGATTCACACCAAGACCCTATGCACGATCCTTTGTGAGAAGTTGTTTGAAAACAGCTAACCATATAAAAAGCTTGTTTTATGGACATGTAGATTTCAAAAAACCAACTTCTGGTATCTGAATCTTCCATCCTGGTTGCTCAGCCAATCATATCCAGAGCTAACTGAATATTTACCATTCTTCTGTAGCTTCCATTTGCCATCAGTTGAGAAGCCATCCGTCAGTTCGTCCTTCAACTTGTAAAGTTTAGTCCAATACCAACTGACGTGGCTTATGGTTTAGAAGTCACCTCCTTCGAATGAATGCTATTAAGTATTAACCCATTTTACCCACAAGTATCTTGTTTCGAAGCAACACCCCATTCAAATGCAGCACTCTTCCAAGTCTCACATTCCTTTAGGCCCTATCCTCAAAATTTCTTAGTCCGACACAGATTCTCCCAAACCGCTGGAATAATTCTTCTTTTCTTCTCACGAATGCCCTACAAGAAAGCTTTGGACTCTCTTTATCACAGATTTGGGCAACACAAAGATACTTGCCTAATAGACATGAACGAGAGATAGTAAAGAGGTACACCACATGTTTTATGCTTACATCTGTCATACCTTCTTAAAATTTTTGGAAATAATGGTGAAGTATAGCGAAATAATGGTGAAGTATAGCTGTTCTATGTCTCAAGCTATTGTATATATTTAACAAGGTTTGACTCTTTTAGTGGTCATATAACATTTTTCTCTTCCATCTGGTATTAGCAGCCACTGTTCTATTTAGAAATTCCTAATATAACGAGTATTACTTTAGAGAGATGTATTTTTCTGCTTTTTCTTATGTATTTATTTAATTTTGTCTCGCTAAGCTGGTATTTTTGGAACTACAGGTTCCAACGTCCAATATTGCATGGACTCTGCACTCTTGGCTTTGCGGTGAGGGCTGTCATCAGATGTCTTTGCAGAGGGGATCCTGATATGGTTAAAAGTCTATCTGGCCGTTTTCTTCTGCATGTTTTTCCTGGTGAAACCTTAATCACTGAAATGTGGCTGGAAGGTTTGAGGTGAGTTTAATGCTTCTGTATGTAATTGTACTGAATTGATATTTTCACGTCAAGTTTTCTGATGGTCATTCTCAATACACAGGGTTATCTATCGCGTTAAGGTGAAAGAGCGAACCAAGGTGGTACTGTCAGGTCATGTAGACTTGTATCGTCTGTCTTCACAGTTGTGATTAAAATTGGATAGGCTCCTCCAAACTTCTCATAGGTAATATGGCAGCTATGAACTGAATATTAGCAATATAGTAGACATTTACCGTACAATTGTAAAATAAAGTAGTATTTGTTGTAAGGGCCTAAGGGGTTTCCCTTGAGAGATTAAAGGAGCAGCTTCTGGGAATCTGGTATACCGCTGAAAGTTTATTCTTTGCCCTTTGAACTAACCTCATCCCTTTAGTTATCCTTGCACAAGTCCTCCTTCCTTGTAGCTGTCAACTTTTTTTAAGGAATATAATTTTACATCAATACTTTATCATTCAGAAATTCTTTAGCGTCCTGTTGCGGTTTACTTTACTTCGGCAACATTGCCAGACATCTGATTCTCACATTCTTTGTATTTATAAAATTGAAGCCATCTTCTCTCTAGTTTGCACTCATAAAGTCATCTGAAACCTTGTGCAAGAAAGCTCCTCCTCTCCAATCCCCAAACCCATGGCTACTCTAAGGTTCCTCGATTTCCAGTATAGCCTGTCGAAAAGAAGGCCTTCTCGCTTGTTTTCCTTCAGCAACAAGCAGTACTCTGGGCTGTTTCCGACTTTCCAGCCAAACATGGATGAGATGAAACGGGTGTTTGACAGATTTGACTCCAACAAAGACGGGAAGATATCTCAAGATGACTACAAGTCCATACTTCGAGCTATGGAGAAGCCAGAGAGCATGGTCAGACAGATCTTCAAAGTAGCTGACTCAAACAAAGATGGTTTCATTGACTTCAAAGAATTCATGGCGTTACATAGTAATGGAGGTGGAGTGAGGACAATGGACATTCGGAATGCATTTCGGGCGTTTGATTTGGATGAGGACGGCAAGATAAGTGCAGAGGAAGTGCTGCAGATGCTGAGGAGGTTGGGAGAGAGATGTACGCTTGAGGATAGCAAGCGCATGGTGAGTGCGGTAGACATAGACGGGGATGGATATATCAACATGGAGGAGTTTATGACCATGATGACTCGCAGTATGATGCTACGTTACTAATACTACATGTGAAGTTTGTACTCAGTTGGCTTCTTGTTCCAATTTGGAGCTATGTAACGAAGCGGATGATATTGATAAGCAACTTCATAAAGCAAACATGTGACAAATGCATCTCGTTACTTTTCTAAAACATTACCAAAAAAATTCTTGAACTTTGACGCTCCCAGATAATAATTTGATTGATGTTCCGCCAAATTCATACCGTTGTCAAATTTAGGAAAAATGAGGACTAACTATACTAGTTTCTTTTTGAGTTATAAGTTTAGATTAATTTTCTGCAAAATAATGGTGATAATGAATATGAAATACTGAATAAGTAAATGA
Source organism: Pharnaceum exiguum (assembly GCA_900322385.1). NCBI lineage: Eukaryota > Viridiplantae > Streptophyta > Magnoliopsida > Caryophyllales > Molluginaceae > Pharnaceum > Pharnaceum exiguum. Next base: position 52,469 of record ONZK01002982.1, read on the forward strand.
CAAAAAGGTTGATGACGGAAAATCCTTTGAATATGGTGAAAACCCGACCGGAATCTAAATCCAACTTGTAACGTTTCTATTAGTGTTTTGATGTTGCTTACAAAGCATAACAGATCTTGCCGAGAGAGTTATAGTTCTCATCAAGACGATTTGGGTACAATACAATATAGTGCGACTAGAATGGAAGTAGAGAGAGAATGGAAGAGAAGTATTAAACTAGGGTTTATACACGGTGTGTTGTGTATCCTTTGCTAGTGGAGCTCTCTTAATATAGTGGTTGAGCCTATTTCGAAATGACATCCTTGTTCCTCGATCTTCTCCACGTTTCTTGGAGACCAAGCCCTGCATAGAGTCTTTGGATGCACTTCACTCCTCAACGACTCTTCTTCGGTCTTCCTAGTATCTCTCCCTTCCTTATAGCAAGCATGCAACCATGTATAGGTCGTGTACACGTTCCGTTATGCGCGCTTGACCCAGTCCATACTACCGTTTGCGGACGTTCTGAGCTTTGTATGACGCTTTGAGCCTTGCTAGACGTGTTGAAAACTGATACCAACAATTGCCTATTTGGCAAAAAAAAAGTGACCATCTTCTTTTCAAGATTGTGCGAAACCAAAAATTTGAGTTAAGGGTAATTATGATCTTTCGGCTACACAATAATGACCCTTCGCTTTTACAATAATGATCTATATTACCCAGTTTTTTTTATTTTTTATCGTGGATTCTATTAATTTTTTTTATTGTAAATAAATGGAACAGAAGTAAACACTACTGTCTCTGCACTTTTGACTTTTTTCAGTTAAACACTTAAACTTCCCTTCTAACCAAGGTAGCTTGGTCTAGTGGTAGTTGCATTGGTCTCCTAATGTGGAGGTTCAAGGTTCAACTCCCACTAGGGGCATTGGATGAAGGTTTCTTCCCCCTCCCCCCTTCAGCCCAATGCCCAGCCCATCAGCCCTGGGCCAGCCCGAGATAGGAATCCTAGGGGCAGGCCTCCTTACCATTTAAAAAAAAAAAAAATTAAACCTCCCTTCCCCTTCCCCCTCCCCCTCCGTCTCCCAAACTCAACTCCAATCACACAGTCTCTATCTCAAGAAAAAATAAAACAAAAAAATCAGATGGCGACAGCAGACTACGTCGTCCCAGGCGACTTACAACAACTCGAGAAAACAAGCTTCGTGGTCGCCGAGTAAGAGGTTCGCCTCCTAAACGACGTCGTACGCTCCACACCAATCGCCGCTCTCAAGGACCTTCTTTCTCTCGGTGTACGTCCTTTCCCTTTCCCTTTTTTTTCTTACATCAAACCATATTTACCTAACAATAAAAAAAAAGAATGCTGAGAATTAATTTCACTCTTTACATAATAACATTATTTCTGCATGTGCCTACTGTTAGCTCCTTAGCCTCCTTTTTAATTTATCTTTTATTTCTTCTGCTGCATTTTACTCAAATTAAATGACATATCATTTTTGCATTGCATTGCATTTTACTCAAATTAAATGATATTTTTCGGTACCCTTGCCCCCACTCACATTTTTTTAATCACTCACTCACACAACCCCCCCTCCCCCCAACACTGCCCCTAAGGGGTGTTCGTATTTTTTTCTTTTCTTTTTTGTCTAGTTTAGACGGCTTGCGATTTGGCCAATGCTTGTTGGTGGTTGAGGGAGTAGATCGAGGGGAGGGGGAGGAGAGGGAGTGGAGTTGGGGTTTGGCTTTGTGGGATCTGGGTTGAGGGAGTGGAGTGGGTGTTGGTGTTGTTTGGATCTGGGTTGAGGGAGTTGATGTAAGTGGCAGCTGGGGTGGGGGTGGTGACGGTTTGAAGGCGACGTCGGCGAGTGGGTGTGGTGGGGCCGTGGGGTGAGAGGAGTGCGGTGAGAGAGTGGTAAATGAGGAAATGAGGACCAATGGCATGTTTTGTAAATATACAATACCCATTAGGATAATATTGTAATTTTGGACTTACTTTTAGGAGTTTCTTAATATGTGTGCCATCTTCAAATTATAATCCAGAGGGAGTATGACTAAACCTAGGTGATGTACCTTATTTTATATAATGGTAAAGATGATCTATATTACCTAGTTTCATATATGAAACGGGTTTACACCAATTTTCTTAAAGTTTTTCTTTATTGTGGATTTTATTTTAAAAAAAGTTTTTATTGTAAATAAACGGAACAGAACAGAAGTAAATATTGTCTCTGCACTTTTGACTTTTGACTTTTTTCAGTTAAACACTTAAAACACTTAAAACCCCCCTTCCCCTTCCCCTTCCCCCTCCGTCTCCCAAACTCAACTCCAATCTCACAGTCTCTGTCGCCAGAAAAAATAAAAAACAAATCAGATGGCGACAGCAGAGTACGTCGTTCCAGGCGACTTACAACAACTGGAGAAGACGAGCTTCGTTGTCGCCGAGGAAGAGGTTCGCCTCCTAAACGACGTCGTTCGCTCCACACCCACCGCCGCTCTCAAGGACCTTCTTTCCCTTGGTGTACGTCCTTTCCATTTCCCTTTTTTTTTGCCTAACAATAATAAAAAAAGAATGCTTAGAATTAATTTCACTCTTTACATAATAATAACATTATTTCTGCATGTGCCTCCTGTTAGCTCCTTACCCCCCTTTTAATTTATCTTTTATTTTTTCTGTTGCATTTTACTGAAATTAAATGACATGTCATTTTGCATTGCATTGAAAGTACTTTATTATATATATTTTGGTTGTAATGTAGGTGTGTGTACAATGTATCATACGCCTCTTCGGAAAGCACGGTCCCATTTTCTGTACCTCATCGCGGGTACTGAGTTTATTCTCAGTCGAAGGGTTACCGAAAGAGGAAAGTGTCTGCAAGATATGTTATGGTATTCTGCAGTTACATTATGCAGACGAGAAAGAAGGGTTAGTTAAAAAGGAGTGTCCCAACGACTTGGCGGTGGGTATCGTTGAGATGGTTAGGAGCGAAGGGTATCAAGCCGCGGATGGGTTTTTGCTTGAGGTTTCCATTCCTCAATATGTCAATGAAAGTGAAGCTGGTCTTAGGTTTGTGGGGTTTGCTTTTGTTATGCGCACGCAACTGTTGTTTCTATTTTATACGTGGTTTTGTAATGTGTCGTGTCATGTTCTCGAGGTGATTATTTTTCTGCTCGTATGGCTGGCTACATGTTCTTGTACTTCTTATTTTAAGTGAAGTTGCGGGAAGCTCAATATTTCAATTCATCAATGCATTTAGGGTCAATCTCAGAAACAACCTCCCTTTTTTCTTAAACAAGGTTAAGGTTGCGTACATGATGACGCCTGAGCACCTCCATTGAATGGGGATTGCACTCAGGTTGTTGTTGGCTGGCTACATGTTCCACGCCGTGTTCTCTCAAGCTGGCTATAACGCTTCTCAGGATTTATAATGAGGAATTTTTCTCATATGTGTAGGTTATATCTGAAAGAGAAGTATAGCTCTGAAGTTTGGTACCAGGAATTGCTTCGGTCCAATGCTATTTCAGTCAAAGATGCATTTAAACTATCTATGACAAAACCCCTTGAGATGCTGTTGGTAAGGGCCGTTGTTTTCTTCCATTTGTTTTTGGCAAGAGACCTCAACATGAGTTCAATCACTTGCGAGTCTTCCTCCTATTCTTTAGTGTATTTGTTCTTTGATTCAGTACATAATTATGTTGGGTGGTTTAGTTTAACTTTGCATGTATTTGCAGCTATTGTGCTTTCAGTTTACATTCGTGTCCCAGTTTATACTCATATGGCTGTGTTTTTGTTCAGGGTGCTAGTGTTGGTTCAAGCTCTTTGCACATTAGGTTGACTTACAGTTCTTCTGAGATGCTGAAGAACACTGAAAATGGCGAAGGACATGACAATGCTTCCAAGAGGAGGAAAACAAGTATGGTTTGTTTTTTTTTTTTAAAAAAAACTCTTTCCTTCTATAGTTAATGGTGTGTCTCTGTGGTGTGTGTTGTCCGTATTTTTTTTTTACTTAATGGTGTGTCTCTGTGGTGTGTGCTTGAATGGGCTTGTATGTGTGTGTTTGCAGTCTGTTCGTTCATTTTTTATGTCTCTGCAGAATGTTTGTTCGTGTGTTTATCTGTTGTTGTGTTTTTGTGTGTGTGTGTGGGTGTGTTTGTGTGTGCTACTTCAAATTCTTTTTTGATCTGTATTAGCCGACCCTAATCTGTTTTAGGATTAGGGCAATGGCTATTTGTTGTTTTGCTTTTGTAGTTTTTTGACAGAAGTTATCTGGTTTCACACTAATTTATTTGTTCTGTGTGTGCTGCTGACCGCCTTATCTTTTGTGAAATATTAGCCATTATGTGTGTGCATTTCCTGCTTCTTCTAAGGTTGCGTACATCCTGACCCCGAGCACACCCTCATTGAACGGGGATTTACATTCGGTTGTTGTTGTTGTTGTTGTTGTTGTGTGTGCATTTCCTACTCTTCTCCATAATAAGGATATTGTCATAAACTGGGATTTCTGCTACGAAAGTTGTGTTTGTCAAGTTGTAAGATTGGGGTGAGATTGGGAGAACTGTCCTAGGAAGAAATATGCAAATCATAGGAGGAGTTGTACAACTATTTCTTGCTTTTAGAACCTTTGTTCTTTTCTAATTATACGCATACTTGCATAGATGCACCCCAAAAGACATAACAAGTTGATAATTGAATGGAGATTTTCTGTTACGGAAGCATAGTTTTCTAATGAAATAAGAAACAGGAGTTTTCTTCTTTGAGAGAGTTAAATAGTTCTTATCACTTCAATAGTGATATTCTGCTGATATTCTACTTACAGTATCTCTGCTATATACCAATGATTGCAACCTGAAATTGTCAACTATTGTTTTTTACAGACTCTGAAAATGGTATAGGAA
>ONZK01002982.1:57730-68949 GCA_900322385.1 Pharnaceum exiguum
CCCCCCCCCCCCCCCCCCCCCTGCCAAAGAAAGAAAGAAAGAACAGGTATGTAGCAGCCAAACCCTTGGATGACTTATTCACCTATATCCCCGCTGCTGTAGTGTAAGGCATTATGGGTATGATGTCTTCATGTGATCCTTCCTTCAATGGGCAGCAATGATGCAAATGGCTAGAAAAGGAAATAGGAAGTCTCTATTTTTCATAGAAAATCTTTTACTTTTAGGAGATTATTTGTAATTTTAATTATTTTCGGAATTTATTTAAGGGTATTTGGTTAGCACTTAGCATAGTAGATCTAATTATATTAGCTTTTTTACGTTTAGGAAGGTAGAGTTATAATAGGTTATTTAGTTGTCTTGTTTTGCAAGTGGCTTTTGGGCTATATATGGGTAGGTGTTCTGTTTTTAATTTGAATTGAATGAACGAAATGAAGTGATTTTTAGTAGAGGGGTTGTTCTCCTTTCTTCATAAGTTTTGTATCGAGAGCGAGGCCGATTGCCTGAAAATCTGCCGCCGCTAGGCCAAACCCTAGTCTTCTCTTCACACACAACAAAAAGCTTAACCCTAACCACCCAATTTCAGCCTGAAGATCTCGATTTTCCTGATTTTGAGTGCTGCCCTTTGACCCTACTTACGAATCTCAGTCAACTACCACAACTAATTGCAAGGAATTGCAAGAAATCAAAGGTTTAAATAGCCCCAAATCGTAGAGTTCAACTTTAATGATACTGGAAAAGATTTTAATTTTCTAGCAAGTGCTTATGGCCTATGGCTTATGTTTTTTTTTTTGATACGAAAATAAATTTTATAGATCAAATGTCAAAAGAGAACCAAGGACAAGATGTCCTCTAGTCTCATAAAAATTACAAAGAGTGCCAATTACGCTATATAATGGAAAGAGTATAATCTTTTTTTTTGCTTACACAAACTTTTGGGGTTATTCTCCACTCAAGGGATTATTGGTCCATGTCTTTCTAGGAACCGGAGGGATTACCCATGTCATATTTGGATCTTTGGTGAGCACACCCGAGTTACTTATCTTGCGTCTTTGTGGTCAAATTCCCTTGGAGTTTTTGCAGATTATTCCTTGAGCATTTTGCAAAGGAATTGGCCTAACTTGTAATTAACTTTTTTGGAGAACAACTTGTCCTCATTAATAATTTTTTTTCTTTTCCAACAAAAAGTTGAAGATCAAACTTACGAACATGTTGTGTGGGAAATACCATAAATATAAACGTGACCATCGTCTAAACTGTGCTTAAGTAGATTACATGAGAAAAACTAAGATCAGAAAGGTCTGAAGAAAAACTAAAAGCAAGCCTAAGGAAACAGGTGTCTGGAAAGAGCACTGAGGTTGTTAAGTTTAGAGACGAACATGTTGTTGTTTCTGACCAAGAGACTTCTGTCCAAGTTTCAAATAATGAACTTGCTACTAGTGTAGAGACGTACAATTGATGAACATGCTACTAGTTTAAAGAACTCCTGAAGTCAGTGATGTTGTTAGTAATATTACTGCTATTAGGTCAGAGAAGGAAACATCACATGAAAGCAGGGGAAAGTGTCTGTTGCTGTTGCTGCAGACAATGTTAGAAGAATCCTAGGGGAGTGGTTCTACTGTTGTTAAGAATTCGGGTTCGGGAGATTACATGGCAGCCACAATTTTGTTCCCCTCTGATAATTTTGAACTATAATTGTTGGCAGTTTCAAGAAACTACTATGAATGCCAGGCTTTTGTCATACTCATTCTTTTTTTCTATAGAACTTGTGGTCGAGTTCTTTCTAAGAGGGGGATTGATGCGAATGGCTAGAAAAGGAAATAGGAACTTTACGTTTACAAATAGAATCTTTTACTTCTAGGAGATCATTGTATTTTTGATAATTTTTAATCATTTTCGAATTTAATTTAAGGGGTATTTGATTAGCGTACTGAATCTCAATAGTAGCTTTATTAGATTAAGGAAAGTAGTCATTGAGTAATAGTAGGTTACTTAGTTGGTTTCTTGTTTTGCAAGTGGTTTTTGGGCTATATATACCCATCTAGGTGTTTTTTTAATTGGAAATGATTGAATGAAATCAAGTGAGTTTTAATGGAGGAAGTGTTCCCTGTTCTGTATCAATCAGTCATTATTATTGTCATAAACGTCAATTACAAATTTGATTTTTGTGGTTTGTACTATGCTTGCGTCCATAATTTTGTGGCTAATTGTTGCAAAGAATCAAGATATTGTTCTGTGCTTTAAATACAGAAGTGGCTTTTTTTTTTCCGCTCTTTTTTCCCATAACATTCCGTTTTGCTTCAACATGGTTGAGTCATTAGCTTAGATGTTTTGAAGTCCTGAATGTTTACCATATTGTCTGATATTTAGGTGTCAGCCTGCTGCTTGGCAATTAATTGTTACAGGGCACCTATCTGTATTGGTGGTAGATACTTAAAGGTAATATCAACCTTCATGCCCAATTTTTCTCTTTCATGTATTTCATACATTGCCTTACTTCTATGTTGTTCTTGCACATATTTCATCCACCATTGAATTGATCATAGATCTTGTTCTTAGTAAACATGGGAAGCTAACTACATTGACAACACTATGAATCAAATTGTTAGATGCCATTACCAGCCAGGCATCCTTCCCATTTTCAGATATTGCGTGCGCTAGGGTTGGCACTTAGGTGTAGGCAGTTGTAGTGCCTTGGCGGTGACTCGGTTTGCTAATGGATTAGCTCTATAAATTGAAGTGCTGCAAAATAACGGGAAAAAAAAAGATTACACCAACAACAACATTATCATCATCTCAGTCAAAACCCATATCAGATGGGGTACTGAGGAGGTCTGTCTGATGTACGCAGCCTTACCCCAAAAAATCGGGAGACTGTTTCAGAATGACCCACATAGTACCTTTATGAGAACCTCTTTGTTTCTGTAATGTAAAAACGTTAGAAACAAATGTAACCATAAAAGATTGATCATGTTATTTGCGAATCTATAGCAAATAGACCAATATCGGTACATTATCCTCACAGAAACTGAATTCCTCTCTTCCTCATCCTTCAGTATTGCCTACTTTTTATGGATGACTCTTTCATCATCGTATATTTATGCATTTACATTGTCTGGGCTTTTCTAATTCTTCAAAATGCATTGGGATTCATGAAACCAGTATCTTGGATTTGAATTAGATCCTAATGTTCTGAACTGTTTAGAACCATCATCCCTTCCTGAACATTTTTCTGATAGGATCTTTGCACTGTCCTATGTCACAATACTTTCAGATGTTCCAAGTTGGTGGCTCATCAACGACCAGTTTATTTGAGAACTCTATTACCTCTGAAGACAAATCTCTAAATTTATTTGAGGAAGTTGAAGAAAATATTGAGCAAGGTGCTGAAGATGGACTTGGAAATAATATTTCAAAGAAGTATAACACAAAAGTTATTTGGTCAAAAGAGGAAGATCGAGTTCTCATTTGGGCTTATATGAAAACGAAAAATGATGCCATTGGCGCCAAGAAACAGAGGTTTTGGGCAAAAGTTAAAGTTTGGTACGATCGTGCTAGGGTGGATAGGCCTGATTTAAAAAAAAGCTCAATAGACTCCATGAAATGTCGTTGGAAAAGAATTAATGCTTCTGTAAGCAAGTGGGTTGTTGCTTATAGGTTAGCTCTTGTGCAGAGTAATAGTGAACAAAGTGAAACTGAAGTCTTGCGAGAAGCTCAAAAAATTTACGCGGAAGATCAACAAGGAAAGGGTGATAGAGCATCTGAATTCAAGGAATGGCATGCTTGGGAATTGTTGAAGCATCACGAGAAGTGGAGTATCCAACCAACCACAGAAGCTCCTTACGATTACCCTAATGTTGACACAGCTCCAAAGAGGAAGGGTGGGTGTAATAAATCAAGAGTCGAAGACAGTAGAGGTTGCTTAGTTCCATCCAACCTCAGCACACCAATTTTGAGTGATGCTGGGAATACCTTACCAGCTTGTTCGCTGGGGGATGAAGCATGTGGGAAAAATGGTGCAAATGACAATGATAACTCTAACAAATCCAGTGTAAAAGAAGAAAGAGGGTGCATTTCGTTTGACCTTGAAACACCCCCTATTAGTGGCGCTAGGAATGCACTACCAATCTGTTCCCTTGGGTTTGAATCAGTTGGAGAAAAAGTTGCGAACAGCAATGATATCTGTACTATATCAAAAGTGAATGAAGTTGGAGGGTACCCGATTCAACACGACCTTGAAACACCTATCACCCTTGATTTTAGCAACGCAGCACAAATTCGTCCCTTAGGATTTAAAACATGTAATGTAGAAGTTGCAAAGAGCAATGATAGTTCTAACAAATCAAGAGTGACTGAAGATGGAGGATGCTCAACTCCGTCCAACCTTGAAACACCCATCCTTAATGATGTTAGGAATGTGATACCAACTTGTTCCCCTGAAGAATGTAAGAGAAAAGAAAAGGCAGTAATGTCCTTATCACGTGATATGGACGAATTCTCTCATATAGAAATTGAGAGAGAGAAGTTAGTAGTTAGAAAAATTGAGGCTCAAGTCCAGAAAGAAAAGATTCAAATAGAGGTTCAACGACTTGAAGTTGAGAGGCAAAAGGAAGCACGGAAGGAAAGAAAGATGTACATGGGAATGCTTCAGAAATTGTTGGACAAGCCTTTACTAACACCAGAAGAGGAGGAGATGAAGAGTTACTTTATGAGACAGATATTTAAGTAGTTAGTTACTGGGTATAGAACGTCTTGGGAGATTTCAACTCTCTTAATGACCTAATAAACATGTATGATATTAGTCTGGACTAGTAACTTCTGGAAGTTGTTCTCTTAGGTTTCTTTTTTGCTTTAGTAAATGCCACCGTCATTAGATGCTAGCAGGAGTCTTCGTTTTTTTCCTTCTATTTATGTCAATCGAATTTGTCATAATGGGTTCAATATAGTGATGACCATAACTTTGATATCTTTTTTTTTTTGATAATTATAACTTTGATATCTTATATATCTATAATTGTATTTTATCAATATATAAGATATATTGAACTGATATTTGAGATTGTTAGATGAATGTGGGCACACTTGCTTGTGGCCGTGGTGCATGCAAGCTGATGTTGGAGTGAAACACATGGTTCTACAGTTTCTGTCCGAGACCTGTTTCTTGTCAATCCTAGATTTCATGGTTCGACATAGTTGGGTTTTGAGCTGGTTGTCATGTGCTGCTTACTTGACCTTACCCTCCTCTCAGAGATCTGTTGTGGTATCCCTTCATCCTCTTATCTCAAGGGGAAGAACGGGCAGGAGGAAAAAGAAAAGTATCAGCTCACCGTTACTCAGTCTGTGTAACCAATCTCTTATATACAGCATTTGATTATTGTACCTAAGACCAGTATCAAGAAAGCTGCTATGTTGAAGATAAAATGCTTTGTAAAACATGTTTCCCACTCTTGACGTTTTAGCCTCTTGCCCAGATGCTTATCCATATTCGTTACTGGGATATCTTCATATTAATATTTGCAAGTCTCTTCTATCATAATATGTTGAGTTTTTGTTGCAATGCAGTTTTCCAGGAATGTGAGCCAAACACGTTGGATCATAGAAGATGAAAGAATGGGAGAAGCATCTGTGGAGGTATTACCCTCAAAAGCATTGTACTTTTTTGTCTTTTTGCGGACCAATAATTGATGTTATCAGCATTTCAACATACCTGTGTTGTTTTGTAGGAGATTGTGGGAGGTAGCATTCTGCCTTTGTGCAGGGGTGATTCTTACAAATTCCATGCCGCTGGTAGAGAAGACATAGATGTACTACAATGTGTGAGTTTATTTTTCCATAAGTTCGGCTCATTTGACTTTTATTTACTTGGGAGAGCAAAAATGCCAGGTTCGGATGTTGGGCTCTGGTCGGCCTTTTCAACTAGAGATTCAAAATGCTCGAGTTGTTCCCTCAGAAGCGTCGTTAAAGGAGATGCAATTGAAAATCAATGGTTTGGAAGGGCGATTGGTAAGGGAGACCACCTTTCGCACTTATAATTTACATATTCTAATGGGATATTATATCATAGTTTAATTTTTGATTTAATTTAAACTTTGCGAACCAGTGTTTGCATCTCCTAACTCCTTGTAGTTGTTCCACATGCTTCTTTTCGTTGTGCTGTTTTAGAATGCTTCAATTCAGCTCCCTTTCAGCATGAAGTGTTTCTCTTTCTTGCCAGGTGAAGGTGAAAAATCTCAAGGTTGTTGATGGTGATGGTTGGATGCTAATGCGTGAAGGTGAAGCAGATAAGCAGGTGAGCCTCATTGAAAGCTATTGTTATAAGGCAAAATTGCCGGGAATAAATCCGAATAATCCTTATTTGAGTCTATTTGCCCGGAACATTCCCTACTTGAGAAGTAGCGGAGCATAATTTCTACTTCGATGTCCGTTGCTGAGAGTGATCCAAAGAAAACAGTTGTAGCATCTGTGAATTTTGGATAGTTTATGAGATTTTTGTTTCACATGAACAAAAAAAAGAAGAGAAAAACCTCACTATAATACCCCTTTAATTTCCTACAACCACAATTCCTTCAAACTCTCATCTGTTTTTTCTCTAGTCTTCTACCTTTGCTCTCTTGTCATCCTCACCACCGCAATTTTCATAATGCACTATGGACCCACAGCACCACCGCACAATATGAAGTCCACCTCCGCAAGGTACAACAACTCCCTTCAGGATATTGGTTGCGTCTTCACCACCGTCCCAATCTTCTTTGTTGCCTCCTCCTATAACCACCTTAACATCTTCAATTAACAATAAGTTTACAACGCAATTGACCATCATTCATGGTGATGCATAATTGACCGTGATGATCAATAATGGAAAATTTGCGGAAGCTAGAATAACTTATTTTTGTGTTTTTATCTATTTATGAACAAAAAAAAGATAGTATGTGAACTCGCAATTAATTGATAAAGCCAAGCACCACAACTCAATGATAAAACACGGGGTGTGAATTCTCCCAACAATTGATAAAGCCCTCAAGCACCACAATTCTGAGAAGAATCCTTCGACCTTCCTAAACAAGAACATGATCAAGTTTCACAACCTTCAGCAAAGAAACCACTAGGTTTTCTGTTTTTATTATCACACACACTTTTAAAAACATATGTATAGGGTCCTTTATAGAGGCCCTCAAATAGTACTAATTACATAAGGAAACTAACACCTAAGAATATTCTAGAAAGCAATAAACTAACCAAGGAAATAAGAAAAAGAAAACACATAAAAAGTAAACTAAGTCGGCTAGGAAAAGAAAATCTTGAGTTGGCTTATTTTCTTTCCTTGCTGAAATTTTTTTCTTCTTCTAATCAAACAAGGACTTCTTTCCTAATTTGATTAAATCATAGAAACTTTCCAAAACGAATTCGTGAGACAGCACATTAACGTAAACTTCACGAGAAATTTCGCACCTCTTAATCTGCGATTTTGACTTTGTGATCAACATGAAAGTTTTAGATCTTTCTTTTAGCTTTCTAATGCTTCATACGATGTCGGATGTGAAAGTTATGACCATTTTTCCGAACAATGACCACAACTGGCGGTGGCCGTGGTGAAATATAGACGAACCATTATGCATCACATAGTTGCTCAACCCAATTATTACCACCATAAATCATGCCAAGTTCCCAACCATAGTAGCAAACACAAGTAACAAACACCGACACTTCCTTCAGGTGACGATTCTTGGGATCTATATTTGAGGTGAAATCCACATGACATGGAGATAGATGAACTCGCTTCATTAATTGATACTCTTAACGGTGCTCTTTTTACGGGCGAGAGAGACTCTAGAGTTTGAATGGGTGATACTTCTTGTGTGTTTTCAACCAAGTCATTTATTGATCGTCTTAATGCCCCCTCAAAGTATCCTTTGTTTCCTGTTGTTGATTTCCTTTGGAAAGTAAAGGTTCCATATAATGTGAGAGCCTTTGTATGGACGATGTGTTTGGGAATAATTAACACTAATGACATGTGACAAAGGAGACCTCAACTAGCTCTTTCACGAGATATTTGTGTAATGTGTAAAAAGAGTGGAGAAACTTCATCTCATCTTTTTCTTCATTGCCCTTATGCACGCCACCTCTGGGATATACTTTTTGGCGTTTATGGTGAGCAATGAGTTTTCCCTTCATCATTCCAACAATTTTTGCAGGTCAAGTATAAGGTTTTTTGGGAGGGATAAGGAGAAGAAGTTGTTGTGGAAGAATGCCCTCATGGCTGTCTTCCGGTACATTTGGCTTGAGCGGAATGCAAGAGTCTTCCCTAACTTAGGAGATTGTGTTTATACACCTGATTTATTATGAAATCGCGTTACTTTTTTGGCTTCTTTATGCTAAAATTGCTGGAATATTTGTAGACTATTCTTTGAATATTTTGCAAAGGAATTGGTCTAACAATTAGGAGTACAGCTTGTCCTCCAACCCATTAATAAACAAATTTCTTATCTATAAAATAAACACCGACACTTCAAATTCAAATAATTCATGGGAAAACCCCATTTATTTCAGCTGCATCAATCAAGCTAACACCACCAACAACATTATCAACGATGCGGTAGCGAAAGGAAAAGGCGTTGGAGCAGGCTGATGAATTTTATTTAGTCGGGCAATTGTGCAGTTATTGAATGTAATATTGGCATAAGAATGGAAGAGAATGGAGTGGGTTGTTTGTTATGGGAAAGAAGGATTTATATGGCGTATTTTATTATAGATAATAAATTTGGGATTGTAGGAGCCTAGGAGGTGAGGTGGTGGTACTTGACGGTGTCAAGCCACACGCGGAAGAGATTTTCCAGAAAGAGTGAGGGGTGGCTAGAAGGATAATTGTCCTTTTTTTTTGCCATTGTCAAGGAACATAATCAAAAAATAGGGTATGGGTTTTGAGAAATGGAATGTTGTATATTTAAAAATTTTACGAAATTTGTAATTGCCATTTTCACTTGATCACTCACGGCAATGGACACCCAAGTAGGGATTATGCCCAGCTATTTCTCAAGTAGGGATTATTCGGGCAAATTGGCTAGTAGAGATTATTCCCATCCCAGCAATTTTGCTTAGTAATAATCTGTACTTCTATTGTTTGCCCGTTACCACAGCATAGTTGATGTGGCATGTTGAATTTTACAATCCAAGGCATTTGCATTGCTTGTATCTTGCAGAAACAGTATGCAGCCCTGGTATGGATTTCGCGTCTACTTAAGGATGAAGACCTAGAAGCTTTGTCGTCGCTAAAGGATATGGTGGGCTTTCTGCTCAACAATATTTTGCACTACATGTGGTAGATAGATTTGAAGTGCTTGACAAGCATGTTACTCTTTATGTGAATTTCTGTGACAACTTTTTATTTTGTTCTACTCACCACCTTGTATACTAGTGCCTCTGTCCCCAAATGAATGGGACTTGGGTGGTAGCTTTTCCACAAAGATTAGGAGGGGTGGACTTATGATGCCATATTTTCCTGAGAAAAGGAAAGGCCCATTTGAGTTTTTTTTTTTCCTAAAAAAATCTTGGGCATAATTAGAACTGGAGTCGTTCTCTTTTTACTAAGGAAAATAAGTCATTCATCTTGAGATATCCTACGAAGGAAAACATAACGTGAATTGGGGACACTGTTTTTTTTCTTTTTTCTTTTTTCTTTTTTGGGGGATGTAGTAAGAGGGGTGGATACTGAACCTCCCATCCTTCAACATTCTTTCATATCTGCTCATGGCATTTGATGTAAATGCATGAATTGGTTTACGAATTGTCTAGTGATGAGATCAAATTCATCGGGAAGTTCTGGTTACGTGTTTGGAAAGCTTAGGGTGTCTTAAAATCCTGTCCTTCTCTCTTTCATTGCTCAACCTCTTCCCAAAGAATCTGCTATGTGCAAACTCTGAGTGGGCAGCTCAGTACTTCTGAGATTTGTTCCAAAGGTCCCAAGTTCGAGTCTCCTCAGGGCCACTGGAGGTTTTACCGGTCGTTAACTTTAGGGCCCATGGGATTAGTTAGGCGAAGCCTAGATATCCATGTTATCTATAAAAAAAAAGAAAAGAATCTGCTATGTACATTATCTCGTTGCAGTATATCAAGTTAGACTCAATGCACTGGTTTCATGTTTTTTTTTTCTTCTTGATATGCTCGTCCTGCCTGAGTGCCTGTCTGGTGATAACTTGTCCACCAGTCCAGTATAGAGTCATATTGTCACCATCCAGACGTGTTCTTCAGGGCATTGTTTGAGTAATTGCTAACTTACATTTTTTCATAGCTCAGTTGGCACACATAAGGATAGAATGTGTGATGGTCAGATTTCTTCTTTTCAGCTTGTTGTGAACCTCCTTAGGGCAGGATCTAGTCATGGGTTTTAGACCCTAGAGATAGTGTGTGTGTATTTGGATTGAAGGGAAGACAGACTCTTCCTTGACATAGCCCCCTTAAGAGTCCTAGACTCAACTTTCTTTGAGTGTAATTGCTTGCTCTTTATTCAGCCATGACAACCTTATATAGGCTGCAGAGAAGGCTTACAAAGAGTGAGAATGATCCTGTACAGGATCTTAGCTAATAGAGAAAGGAATCCTCAGTCAAAGGATCCTTGCCTGATTACTAATATTCAGAAATCCTATCCTAATTAACATCTAGGAAATAAAGGAAGTGTGTGCAATAATAAAGGAAACATACTATGCCACTTATTGGATACTTGCACTCCCATAGAGATGTCCACATCACAGCTCTTCACAAGCCGTAGTTGCATTCCTTCTTTTCTTGTTAGTAGCTTTCTCGCGTTTTGTGTGTGTGTGTGTGCTTCAGCAGCATCTAGTAGCTCTATTATTCGATTTTTACTATGGTGCAATCCATGAATCTACTATGACTGCATAATCATCATCATAATTTTCTGGACCCTAAAATTTGCTATGCCTTTGATACTTCTTCATCATTGAGTCATATTTGGATGTAAGTCATTATCAAAGCTTAAAATTTGCCATGTCTGGCGGTGAGATGATAACAACACCACCACCGCCAACAACAACAACAACCGAGTGTAAATCCCCATTCAATGGGGGTACTCGGGATCATGATGTATGCAACCTTACCCCCGTTTAAGAAAACAAAGAGGTTGTTTCCGAGATTGACCAATTGTTGCATTGAAGTATTGACTTCCAACAACTTCACCAAAATAAGAAGTACTGGAAGGTTGTCATAGCAAT
>ONZK01002982.1:69384-87334 GCA_900322385.1 Pharnaceum exiguum
GGGGGGGGGGGTAGTGCTTGATCTCTCATACAAGTAATTCAACTTTAGTTGTGTGATTGTGTCGGTTACCTTATTGAACATCAAAATAAAAAGGTTTGGCTAATATTTCTATGCCTAATAACTGTGGCCGTTACCAAGTGAGTGAGAGAGTGTGGTGACCAATCTAAAAAGCAAATGTCTGCTACAACAAAAGAAGAAAGAGTTGAAGAACATGGAACCAGTTGTCCTGTACACTAGGACTTCCAATAGTTCCTCCAAAAAAGTCTCCCAAGTAGATACACATCCAAAATGGTACTTTTGAGTGGTTCAGATTTTTATTTGGTTGGTAGGATACAGCATAGGTTACATAGCACAGGATTTCAATTTAAACATTGAATCTGTGGTTGCGGAGCATTCACTCACATTGGCCACTGCAATCGCATATGTTGCCTGTTGTTTGTTTCACAAATTCATAGAAATGGTCTACTTGTTGCAGAGAATGGAGTGATTGCAGGACATTTCTGAGTCCCTTTTGATGGTAATTTTGGCTACTACTGAAATTGCATTTTCTTCTTTCTATCTGTCCATTGAACAGAAAGTTGTGCAGAGAACCCCAGTGAGGGTTCTTCATCGTAGAAGTCCTCTTGACCGTGAGAAGACAATCCACTGGTGAGAGCCTTAGTATGAAATCTCCTTGTTCCTTCTTTTAATCTGGTATATATCAAACGGCCTTCTGTAATTACAAACCGCTGCAGGATGAATGTTGAAAGGATTGCTGGAAGTGAACAATATTTTCTCTTGCATCTGTGTACTCAGGTACTTCTCATCATTGGACTCTTGGCATCTGTCTTTCATATATATTGTCTGAGTTAGGGTGGAACTGATGTTTTATTGTTTTTTTTTTTCCGTTGCATTGGCATCCGATCTTAGTGTTAGCATTTTGTTGTTAGTTGTTACTTTCTGTGAAAACTTGTGCTTCCAGCCTTCCATATTCTTGTTGTCAGTTCTTTGGCTTTCCTTGTTGATAGAGTGCAATGACTGGTAATGGAGATAACTTATTATTTAGTTTTTTATCCTCAATGCTGTCATATAATATTATCTTCCCTTTGTGATAGGCTGGAACATATATTAAGGAGTTTGTTCACGGTGATCTTGGACGTACTCAGCCAAGGTATGTTGATATTGTTTGTTGAGGTTTCAGGATTTATGTTTGACATTCTTCCAAGACCAGCTTGGCTTGGTCGTTTTTTGGCCCATGTCCTAGCTCATCATCTACAATATATGCAGATTAAATAGGTTCTTAAATCAGATTTATAATAATATTTCCTACCAAGTTCACCATGCCCACCCAAAAAATGAAGTGTTCCGTTTCTCCTAAATAAAGAAGGAAGAAAATAGACGCTCACCAAAGTCTACCTTTAGATGTGTTGGTAATGAAACCTGCATGGATAAAGAAACAACAACAGTCCCAGATTATCCCATCTAAGATAGGGTACTGGCATGGATAAAGAAACCAAAGTGAAATTTCTAAGTGATGGTTCTTCTCGCCTTCAGCTTTGTGGGACTCGGGCTACGTCTCTCTCTCATTTTTTTTCCTTTTCTTTTGCAGTCTTGGTTCCATTTTGGGTTGTAGAGCAGAGATACTTCAACTTGATGTAACGGAGATAAAGATGGACTGCTATCTCGACTGAAGCTACATATTATCAGTAACTATTGAAAGATCAACTGAAAGTGCTTGCCTGCTTGGGCATACGACAGATAGTTTGTTAGGCTTCCTGGTTCGTGTAACAATGATCTCAGGCTTCCTGGTTCGTGTAACAATGATCTCGCGTTTTAATGTAGTACCCTTTGTGTAGGATAGTTCCCTTCTCTCTCTATTTAAATTATTTCTCCTTGTATTATTGGTCACTTGGCCTATGCTTGACACATTTAACGGATTTCTTAGTTACTTGGTGCTGTATCTTTTTTTTCGTGGTCTGTTTGTAAGCTTTTGTACCCTCTTCAATAGAAGGCTGAACGCAAAATTCTACCCAATTGAAAACGGAACTTGTTCTGTTGAAGTGAAACTCCTCAGTCCTTACCCAATGTCTTGCATGAGGAATAACTCATCAGTCATCACCCTTCCGCTTCCCTTCCACAGATACCTTGTTATGTACTACTCAGTTAAAATTATCTTTCACCTCATGTACAAATTTACTCATGAATGTAAAGATAATAGCGGAACTAAGGGAGTAAAAAACATCTCGCTGTCCAGGCTCCCATAAGCCGCCGCCTGCACTTCACTGCGACACGTATCCTAGAATGCAGATGTCTGCATATTTAACCTTCACCTGCACCCTATAAAAGTCATTCCGTCCCTTCTGATCTGGCCTCTCATCCCTAATCTGAACGTGACCATATGCTACGTACCATAAACCAATCCTGTAGCCACACTTTGCAGCCGCAATACCTACTTTGCGTGAAGCTGCAATGAGCGATTTGATGCATTATTTAACTTTTAAACAAAAAAAAAAAACTAATTTTCATTTTTACATCATTCAAAATTGTACTGTTCAATGTTAATGCAAATAGGGCAAAATGGAATCTTTTACATGTTGACCACTTTGTGCTGTTAGGAACAACTACAAATGAAACACAGGATATACCAAACTGGATTTCCTTCTGTGACCTACTTAGGAGTTTGGACTGTTGGAATGTACTAAAAAATCGCACATTATGCCGTTTTTTTTATAAGTAATCAAAGAATTCTCCAAAGTATCAACTATAAGGTGGGGAAGCTGTTAATTATGGGAGAACAACTTCAACGTAAGAACTAAGAAGTACCCAAGAAAGTACTCGTACAGTTGTATTGCTAGGGGGTAACTTGGTCAATAACATTTGTGACTGAAACAAAATTCAGAAAAATAAGAATGGAAGTCCTAAATAATATTTGTATGGTAGTCTCTCAATCAATCCAAGATGCATTCAACATCTTAGCCATAAAGCTGTATCGCTCCGCGGCCTCATCAATCTACAAAGTAGCAAAAGAAAGGTTAATTGTGAATCGCAATTCACAAGGGATTACAACACGAAAATGAGCCAGGTGAAGTGTAAACCAACCATTTTCTGTGTTGGACGTCCAGCTCCATGACCCGCCTTACACTCAATCCGACCAATGATAGGTTTTTTCTGAGGGCTATTCGTTAAGCTTGTGCAGAGGACATGCTGCATAGTCTGTAAGTAAAGCATATTTAGAGAATAGAAGACACAAAATGACACGACAGTACGCACTAAACAAAATCATTCAACATCAAAAATAGAGGATTATGAATGGGATCGCATTAAAATGGTATTTTATTAACGGTTCCTCGTAAAGTAAATTACCGAACTTACCGCCAGAAACTTCAATGAGTGCAGAGGCACAACACGATCGTCGTGATCAGCTGTCAATACCATGGTCGCAGGGTACTGTGCAGAATTATCAGACGACTCTTCCCATGGTCTCCTGACATTGTGTAGAGGAGAGTACCTGTATGCAAAAAAAAAATAATTATAGAATGCAGATGGAAAACAATGAAAAACAAGATACAAAGGACATTGCTGCTCACTTTATAAGCCAATGGAATTCTTCCTCTTTGTCTGAACAACCATAATCTGAAGTCCAAGCATGACCTGGAAAATAGATATATCTTTATTAACAACTGAATCAAGGGCGCAACACATTTAATCAAGAGCAAGTTTCTCACCAATAGTAAATTTATGAAACCGGAGCATGTCCATAACACCAACATGGGCCAGCGCGCATCCAAAAAGGTCAGGTCTCTATTGACAAAGTATAAGAGTAAACTTAAATTGGTGAACAGCTGTTAAGAAAAAAAGTATGCATGCATAAGAATGGTGGAAATACCTGATTAATACAAGCTCCAACAAGAAGCCCACCATTACTTCCACCTTCAATACACAACCTTTCTGGCCTTGTGTAACCTTTAGAAACAAGAAACTCCGCAGTGGAAATGAAATCATCAAAGCAATTCTGCTTCTTGGCAAGAGATCCTGCTTTATGCCACTCTTCTCCATATTCACCACCGCCACGGATATTAGCTAAACAATAGACAACACCCAGATGCTTCAAGAGAACAGTACGAGTGACACCAAAGGATGGAGTGAGGCTTATGTTAAATCCACCATAGCCATATAATAGACATGGGTGGGATCCATCCAAATGGATTCCCTTTCTGGCCACGATAAACATGGGTATCTTGGTACCATCCTTGCTGTTAACAAATACCTGAAGGTAGAGAGTCAGAAAACAAAAGGTAGTGAACACAAAAAGGAAAGGAAAAATATTTGGTTGTAAGCGCCCTCCCATGAAGAGGGGAGATGGTCTGAAGACGAAATAAGGAATAGGATTTGTATAAAAAAAATAAGAACTGAAATCAAAGCGCTAAGAGGCCATTCACAATTCTGACACATAGTAAGTGATAGCAGATAACTCTGACAATCATAAGTTCAACCAATTCAACAAAGCACAAATTGCTACAAAATTCTGAATAAGTCAAGAAACATCATTAACTAAAGGCAAATTTGGTTCATCCATCCAAAGAGCTTAATCTGTTATTAATAGAAATATCTCCCAATGTTATGCATATGCTAAGGCACATAACTGGCTAAGTACCGACAGCAGTGAGCATCAGATAATTAAAATCCCAACCCTGTTTCTTTTTCAATTGGTCCCTGCCTTAAAGCATATATAGGGCTTCCCATAATCATGCCTTAGAAGTCATCATGTCAGAGAATTACAGCAATTAAAAAACAAGAGAAGAAGGTGACAAGGAAGAAACCATGAAAGTACGATGCCAGTCTACATACCTGATCAACCTGAAACTCAGAACGATCAAATTTTGGGACAACAGTTTCTCTGAATATCTTCAGTTCAGGCACCTCAGCTTTTAAGTCACATTGGTAAATTACTCCGGGAGTCAAAAAGCTAGTAAAAGTGAAGAACACCTCGCTGTATTCTCGCCGAGCAGAGATGCCATCAACTGTTCCTATATCAAGGGGCAAATGATGCAACAGGGAGCCAGTTTCCAGGTCCCTAACCTGAAGAACATGTTTGACATCATTTAAATAACAGACAAGAAGTTGTTTGCCATTAACAGCAGTGGCCGATTCAAGCACATCCTTCTCGGATACTGGGATGACATCTGTCCAGGTCTGTGGGACCTTTAAGTCAACACGAACTAACTTATATTTGGGGGCATCTTTATTCGTCCGAAAAGTGAAAACAGAATCATCATTAGCTATTGCTTCATAAGATGCCTCAAAATTATCGACGAGCTTCGTGAAAGGCAAAAGATCTTTTCCACCACGAAAACCTTCAAGCCCATGAGGCAGTTGTGTCAAATCCAAATGGTAGACCATGTTCACAACTTCGCAGCTCTCAGATGTATACAGAAGAAGATACTGAAAAGATTGCCACCCAGCAAAAAGAAAAAAAAAGAAGCAGTCAGAGAAAGAAACGTCACAAAAGGGCGAAACCAAGCAAATCAAAAGAAAAAGCTCTCTGAGGGGCATACAGAAAAACATATCCTGTATTAATGTGACTTGCTATCAAGCTCTAAAATTTTCAAATCTAATTGTATAGAGCACCAAATACCTTCCCATCATCGGTTACATCTGCTGAAAATAAGTGCTTGGGATTTTCAGGGTCTCTCCAGCACAAAATATCTTGAGACTGATCAGTACCAATAAAGTGGTAGTACACTTCTTGATTAAGATTAGAATTTGTCTCAGTTCCAGCATCTGAAATTTGGCCCTCACTGCACCAGAGAAGTAATCTTGATTTATTAGTAATCCATTGCATAATAACTCAAAGAAGACAAAGCAGGCATACACGAAAAAATCAACCATACATAATAGACAGTCTGGGTTCAGATGTATAATATGTCACTAATGACTATTGCACTCAAAGAGATAGCATGTGAAAGACCAAAAAATCATGTTTGGTAATCCAAACCCAAAAACTTCAAAAGGAAGAAACTTGAGAGAAAGGAACAGGTTATAAAGGGGACACAAGAATGCTAGCTGACCCCCTGCAATGCTACCTGACCATGTTCATTCTTTGAAAACTACACTAATGCGTGTCTTGAAAGCAGAACGCCGGGTCCAAAACCAAGCTGTCCACTTGCAGCGCAGCTTTGGCGGGCCTCTGACGAGCCTACTGTAAAATTGAATTGTGATGCCACCATCTTTGAGAATTGGGGGATCGGTATAGGTTTAGTGGTCCATGATTTTATAAGGAGATTTACCGGTTGCTGGTACTAAACAATGCGATGGTCTTTTTTCGGTAGAAGTGGCGGAAGCGTTGGCCGTCCGATTTGGTATGCAAACCTCCTTTGAACGCGGGTTTCAAAATAGCGAAGTGGAGTCTGATTCGCTGAAGGTTATTTCTGCTCTTGTTCATGGTAATCGAAAAGGAATGAGCTTGATCTCATTTTACATGACATTTTCTTTTTGCAAATTCTTATGATTTACGTTCAACTAGTCATGTAAGAGGGAAGCAAACAAGGTGGCTCACCCCCCGCGTTTGCAACCTCTCGTTTTAGGAGATAGAGTTTGGCGGGAGGAGTTCCCTCCGTGTATCGAGGAGTTTGTAACACACGATATTTAACATGAATGAATGATACTCCGGCACTTTAAAAAGAATGAAAGAATTGATCGGTGTTTAACAAAGAGTAACCAATTATTTCACAATGGTAGTTCAACTGCGTGCATGCTCTCTGTTTTGTCTCCATCTACTTCACTAGGGTCGACAACCACCCTAGACATTTAAATAAACCTCAAAGTATGCTAATGTCAAAATTGAGCATTTTCCTTTCAGTGTATAAATTCTACGTTTTAGATTGAAAATCTCAGCAATGTAGAGCACTGACTACATCTGTAAAATTTATAGACAAAATCGTCACACATGGTATCATATGAACCAATCAATTCCTCAACTTATCACCAGCTCTCTTCCGAAAAAAAATGGAAAGAAGAAAAGAGGAAAAAGATGATTAAAAGTTACTCACTTGGGTACCGGATAACGGGAGTAGAAGAAACCTTTACTGTCATGGGTCCATGTTATACCACTGAATTTGACCTGCAGCAAATTTGATAAGGGTGTCGGATAACAGGAGTAAAACATGATCCTCAGACACCAGTACATTTTAACAGTTAATCATTCAAAGAAAATGTCTCAACTACATGGTACGGACTACGGAGTACTAACCCATGATAAAGTCTCAGGCAGAATCGACCGATCCTCAATTTTCATTACTTTGATGGTTACCCAGTCACTGCCACTTGCGCTCAACCCATAAGCAAAATATTTGGCATCCTCACTCACACTTTGTGTGTTTAACGCTACGGTTCCATCTTTACTAAGCTCATTAGGATCAAACAGAACCTCTGGCTTTCCATCTAAACCATCCTGTAAAAGCAAAATAACAAAATCAACTCATTGAGTAGGCAAAGTCGATATAACGCAACCATAGCAATCACAATGCATATAAAAGGAGCCCCCAGAGAGAGAGAGAGAGAGAAAGCTGTCAATTACAAATTGGCAAAGTCAAAAAAACCAATAACATCTTGACGCAATTATTTCGGAGAGAGCCTAACTTTCCTTCCCATCAGTTTCTGAATGTACAAAGCAACGAATTAACATATTTGAGATTCCTACAAACAAACGTCTCAATTATCATCTCGACACTGAGAATTCACATCGCCGCTCTACATCTGAAAGCAGCCAACTTTTGCAAGAGCTGACATATAATCTGCGGTCAGTGTTCCCAACAATAAGGCCTCACTCGCTTACCTTACATTAAATTCTTCTGCAATCATTTTTATAGCCGTCAAGAAAGAGAATAGCAAAGGTGATAGTCTTTCTACTGGATATTACTGCCGCGATCTTCTCACTTTTTAACGAACCTATACCTAATCGTAGCATACTCGTAACATTCATAAATCAGATTGGAGAAATTCGAGAGCACATCTCCTAGCTAGCAGGTCAGCTAAAGGAAATCTCTTAATTCATCCTAAATAACCTGATAAGTCATACGAGTACTTATTATTTTCTTTGTACCGAAACTAACATTTCATTTTTTTTTATCTTAAAACTCTCATTCTAAGGTCTAAAGTGACATCCTACTCAAGCACAATGCAACTTAGAGTATTTATCCCTCCCACATTGCAAAATCGCACACAATGTCACAATGCAATCAAAACAAACAAGAATACTGAATACAATACCTGGACAAAGAGAACGTTCTGAGGTTGAAGTCCAGTATTGTGGAAGTAAAAGTACTTTCCACCACCACCACGCCTGTACGGCGTATAATACCGAGGGTAATCAAATAGCTCAGTGATGTTCTCCTTTAGCTTCCCTTTCGTCTCGCATTCGGAAAGCAAAGTCTCAGTCAAGCTCACTTGCTTTTCCACAAACTCCTTTGTCTCCTCTGAATCTGGGTCTTCTAACCTGGATTGGTGGGGCCCATTTCAGGTCAGCTAATTATTAATTAAAAAAGAGAGAGTGAGAAATAGTGTGTGTGTGTAACGTACCATCTGTAAGGGTCGGGAACCTTGACGCCGAAGTAATCATCGACAACAGATTCGTCGCGGCGAGCGGTGGGATATTGCAAGTGCGGAGAAGCCATAGTGGAATAATAATGACAATGGGTAATGGTCGAGTATGAGTAGTAGGAAGAGGACTTGATTATTTTGTTATTGTTGTTGTTATTTATGGGAAAGGGAGACTTTGTGGTTGTGTTTTTGAGGTAAGTGGTTGTTGGTGTTGGTGTTGTGGAAAATGGTTGTAAGCAACGACAGCGAGGGAAGTGGGGGATTCTTCCACGAAATTGAAATTGAGATTGGTAATATTGAAATTGAGATTGGTAATATTGAGTTTGGAAGAGACTCAGACTCTTGTTGGTTTTCAGTGTGATGGACATGCGTATGGGCCTTGAGGATACGGACATCATATCATATCATTTGACTGCCTTTCCAAGTGCTGGTATAGTATAACTATAGAGGTGGAGTTTTGTATGAGATTTTTTGTTTGCTTTTTTAAGGTGAGAATATTCATGTTTGTATCGTATATTCATCTACTTTTACTTTTGAGAAGAAATTCTCCCTTAAGGCTAAAATTTTAGCTTTTTCCGAATTGAAAAAAACTGCCTAAAAAGTTTGCAATGGAAAAGTTTTGATAATAGCTTGTATGATTGTTCTCAAAAAAAAATAGCTTGTGTGATTATTAGATGGCATTACAGATCCTCATAAACAAAAAGAAAAAAAGACGGCGTTACAAAGCCCTTCAAAAAATAAGGATGGCATTACAGAGTGTAAACTGCTGGTTAAACCAAACGACAATTTCGACATCCAGACAATCATTTGAACGAGAACTCACACTCTCAGGAACAATTAGTTGCATTTTTCTTTTGATTGTTCTGAAGCAAACAGTGCAAAACAAATCCATGGGACAAATTGTGAGATGAATATCAAGTGGGATAGGTATATTGATGGTTTCATAGTACAGCGGTACAACATGTACATAATGTAATGCCTACGGTAACAAAGAGGAGTAAAACCAAATTTGACATATGAGTCTCAGACATACAGTTTCCAAGCAAACCAAGACCTTGTTCAGATAACTGAGTTAGCTTCCTCCTCATCAGGTATCACAACATCAAACCTCATCATAGGTTTACCATAAAAACGCCGAAGGGTAGTCCTGAGGTGGACCCTCAGGGTCACAACTATGCCAAACATAGATTGGAGGCAAAACTTCTTCAAAAGTGGCATCTTGCCAACCATGCTTCCCATCTCTCCACTGGTGCTTGAATTCCCCACATAATTTAGCGTTGTGACCCCAAGCGCCAACGTGAATCTCAGGGTAGTAGCCACATACTTTGACTGTGTACTTGTGCATTAGCTTTCTGACACCATTAGAAACAGTCTCATAGGCGTCCATCGTAGCTTTTGCAACCCTTGGTATGTCTGATTGCATTGGTGGTGGATACTGTGACAGAGCAGTATGCGAGTCATGGTCCATAATTAAGGAAGAATCTCTAGGCTGAGATGGCGCAGGCTCTTCAAGGTTCCCACCACGATCGATGACTTTCTATCCAATCATCCATGGAGTGGTCCTATGGTGTGAGGGGTAACCCGGTAAATCAACACCAGCCTGGATGCAGAGTTCAACAATGGCTGGTATCCTATCATAGTCTAACTTAGTTTCGTGCTCAATTCTCTGACCAAAAGGAACAGGAATGTAGAAAGTAAACCAAATTCATTTCACCTGCAACCTGCAAGCGTAGACAGGAACTACTTGCAAGAGCTGCACAACACCTTTAATCAGATCTTTCCAAGCATCCAGAACTTCATGTGCACAGGAATGAGCTCAGGGGCAAGCAATTCGTTTTTGGAAGGTTCAAGAGGCTTTTCTATGCCCATTTGTGCGAGCTTCTTCTCTGCTTTAGTTCTCTCATGAATCACTTTAAACGGAATTGGAAAGGGCTTTTTCCTACCTTTAGTCGGTGGAGATGGAAGTTCTACATACTCGGAAACTTTTCCTTCTTGATTGACCTGTCCCTTTCAGGCAGCCTATGCTGTGAACAGATAATGCCTGGGGATCTTTTTAACCTGTTTGGCTAAAATCCTCCCTGTAAAAATTCTGGAGTGATTTGAATATGAACATACCCTCAAGGCTCAAAGCTAAATTATTGATTTTATAGAAGCTTAGTAAACACCTTGTTGGAATCCAAACTATAAGATTATGTGTATATAACATTCGACAGTTCATCCTTATTCCATTCAACAGTGTATCTATACTATTCTCAACTCCAAGACAACAGTTCTGGTTCTGCTAAAAACAAACATCATGTAATGGGATGTGTACTCCCATTGCGTTACATGAGCTGATTGAAATAGATATGTGACATACCTGAGGGCCATATATCCTGTTGGAAGAGGCACAAGCTCTACTGGTCACAGAAAGAGGGGAATTAATACACTGGGCAGCAACCTCCATCACAATCCTGTATCAACCACAAAACAATTCACCTCACTGACTGAAGATTGTTGGGCAGAACTAATCCTATAACTATCTATACATGCTTTAACTGGAAGTTGAATTTTAGTGTAAATGCTTAACTAGAAGTTGAATTTTAATTAGTGAAAGTTTAGGAGAAAACAAGCCAGAAAATTATCCCAGGGTAAGGCAGTAAGAAAGAAAAAGAGAATGCAATGGGCAAAGCATATCTAAGGTATGCTTACGGTCTTACGGTCTTAAGATATCTTTCTTACAATAGATTGACACCTTTGTTGCCCCTTCGACCTTCCTGGGGGATCTTACGGTCCTTACGTTCAGAAGAAAAAAAAAAAGAAAAAGGGAGGGAGGATGTAGTAATTTCAGTTACTAGTCTCAACTCTCAACAAACCAGAGCAAGCTAACATGCTATCCTTTCCTGAACGTTTGCGGTCTTTTTGCCTAGAACACTTTTTATCCGAGATATATTGACTGGGATAAATTTTTATAACTCGGAACAAAGCCAACGCATGTGCAACTTGAGCGTGTCAAATGGAAATTCACCACTAGATATTAGTGGTGACATTTCCAACGTTTCATGTGAACTGAACTTGGTTATGTTGATTTCAGCTCAACCATGTTTTGGTTTGTTTGTCTTTTAATAAATAGCTCAAGTATAATA
This sequence comes from Pharnaceum exiguum, assembly GCA_900322385.1. Taxonomy (NCBI): domain Eukaryota; kingdom Viridiplantae; phylum Streptophyta; class Magnoliopsida; order Caryophyllales; family Molluginaceae; genus Pharnaceum; species Pharnaceum exiguum. Next base: position 81,087 of record ONZK01002982.1, read on the forward strand.
GACATTCAACAAGGGTCGATTACTACTCCGTACTTACTAGGATCTTTTAATTCAATGAAGATCCACAGAGATAAAGGAAACTTCTCTCTCTAAGGTTTTTTCTCTCACGACAGTGAGCCCTCGGAGGAGATCCAAAGCCAAAGGGGGAGGAGCAAACACAAAATCGACTAAATCAAAACAGAAAAACACAAATAACATACCTAAAACAGCTTATTCGAGAAGTACTAGAACGATTGAAGAAATTTTGGGGATACCAATGTTAAACCTCAATAGAACTTTGGTTAATATCCCACCTGATCGAATCACACCTGTTCAGCAAAGTTCTTCTGTTCTCTATGTTCAAACAGTGTCATCAGATCTGGTAGCTGATAAGGCGCATGCTGAACGCTCATGGGCATCCTTATTCAAGTCGACCAACCAAGATGGTATGGAACTGTTTACTTCTGAAAACATGATTATTGGGCCAGAGACAGTAGAATTAAGAGCAGATGATGTGAAAACGGAAATTGAATTTTAGGGAAACTCTGTTGTATGCCATGTGCTTTGGGCTAATCCTCCACTCACAGTAATTGAGGGTTTCTTAAGAAGAATCTGGAAAAATCATAATATCGACCGAATATCTATTTTAGCGAGGGGGTTTCATATTATTAGATTTCTTACAAAGAAAACTTGTGTTGCTGCTATGAATGAGGGCTTACAATTGTTTGATAGAAAACCTGTGATAATTAATCAATGGACACCTGGGTTGGATGTGAATGCTATGGATGTTAAAAAGGTGCCTATTTGGGTTCATTTTCCGGGGTTAGATATTTCATTCTGGAGTGCCAGTGGATTATCAAAAATATCAGCACTGATTGGCAAGACTATCAAGACTGATAATGCAACGGCACAAAAGTCAAAAGGAATTCTTGAATTATGCTCGTGTATTGATTGAAGTAGATATTGAGCAAGAAATTCCAGATACTGTTACATTCAAAGATGCTTGGGGGCAAACACATGTTCAAGAAGTCAAATATGAGTGGAAACCGGTGAAGTGTGGAAAATGTGGCATGTTTGGACATGAATCTACCATCTGCAGACATGGAGAGAATATAGTATGGAGACCGAGAGCTCGACTGATCTCACAATCTGCCCAAACTCAACAAAACGTACCAACACAGAGTAACAGAAACCAAGTTCAGCCAGTCTGAAATAGAAGAGTAAACTTGATGAACAGAAATAGAGGGGTGTGGATTCAGAGACGAAGTTGTTTCAGTGAATGAGCATGATACACAGCAAATGGGTCAGCAAAATGGTGAAGCTCAAAATCATACAGAGGGTGAAATTCCCTCTAGTATGAATGGATAGCATATGTTTCTGGAATGTCAGGGGCATTAATACAACAACAACAACAACAACAACAACAACAACAACAACAATCGAGTGTATCCCCATTAGATGGGGGTGCTTGGGGTCGGGATGTACGCAACCATACCCTGTTTAACAAAACAGAGAGGTTGTTTCCGAGATTGACCCATTGCTGCATTGAAGTGCTCACTTCCAACAACTTCACCAAAATAAGAAGTGTTGGAAGGTTTTCATAGCCATTTTGCTATAGTCGGGGCATTAATGCCCTTGACAAACAAAGGGAGGTGAGCACCCTTTTAAAAACACAAAGCATTGTGCTAGCTGGAATTATAGAAACACATGTGAGAAAAATAAAATGGGAGAAGTATTTGCTAAAATGTTTCAAGGATGGTGCCTAACTACTAATATATCTAAACACTATGGTGGGAGGATATGGGTAGTATGGCAACCACATATCTATGAAGTGTCCATTAAGGAAAAAAACTTCACAACTGATCCATTGTGAAGTAAAACACTCAGCACTGAAGAAATCTTTCCTGTGGGCTGTGATATATGCTTTTAATAAAGGGAATGAAATAAGAGCATTATGGAAAGACTTATGTCAAATATCAAGTTCTGTAGCAAGTCCTTGGTAATTGGAGTCGATTTCAATGCCACCATAAGTCCAGAGGAGCGTGTTGGAAGAGTTATGTCCAGAAGTGATATGAAAGAATTTAGAGATTGCATAGAGCAATGTGGAGTTTTTGAAATGAAGACAAGGGTTAATTTTTTCACATGGAACAACAAGAGACATGAGGGCCCAAAATCTTTCAGTAAATTAGATGAAGTACTGATTAATGAAAAATGGCTTGACTGTTTGGAATCAGAAACGGTTGTCTTACCTGAAGGACATTTTGACCACTCACCTCTTGTTGTGAATTTTGCAGTACAGGGTATAGAAGGGAGAAAGCCATTCAGATATTACAATATGTGGTCTCAACATGAGAAATACAACGAAATGGTGAAGCAGAGTTGAAGCATTTCAGTGCAAGGTACAAAGATGTTTACTGTTGTGCAGAAACTGATGTGGTGGTATAGTTGGACTTGGAAAGTGGTGTAAATATTCCGAAGCACAATTATATCTGCTGGGTGATGATGCTCGATAAACTGCAAACTCATGAAAGACTTATGATAATCATGATCTCTGATACAGATTTATGTCCAATGTGTGATGAAAAAACAGAAAATGCAAAACATATTTTCTTTGAATGTGCTTTTGCTGATAGGTGCTTGCAGATTTGGAAACATAAAACTGGAATAGAGATGCAAAGTAAACGAGTGCATCAGATAGTGAAATGGATCATGAAGAGATACAGAGGTAGTAAGATCAGCAGAAAGTTTCTAATGAGTTCACTTGCAGCAGTGGTTTACAAAGTGTGGTACTGCAGGAATTTGGTGATCCGGGAAAAAAAGATGTTGCGGCCAGAAATTGCTATGAAGAATTGCTTCAAAGATGTATTTCGTATGTAGGAGGGAAGGGAATCAGAATTAATGATGTAGATAGACTTTTGATAGAAAGAATTAGTAGATAGAAAAAGAGAAAAGATATATGGAAAATAGGAAACCCTTCATAGAAGATGGGCCTATTTCTATAATATCAGATTCATGATGTAAATGAAACATGTATATAATTTGCATTAATGGAAATTGAATTTACTGATAAAAAAGAAAGATCCAGAGAGATTAAGAGGGTAAGCAAGCTAAAGACAAAACCAATTACAATAGAATATCAGTATACCTGAATCTGTAGGCTTTTTTATTGGCTTCCTGCACAGGTCAAACCATCAGTCAATCATTTCACTTCAGTAATTCATCATAGAGATATAACATAATAAAAAATAATATTTAACAAATAGTGAAAGAAGGAATCAAAATGCAAGGAAGCAAAATCAAGCGCCAAGAACTCCAAGCGTCTTTTTTTTACTCTGCCGAAAAAGTATTGTTTTAACTTCTAGTACAGCAATTGAAACATTAAGCATTAACATAAACTGAACAAAAATAAGGTAGTCACTAAGAGCAAGAGCATGTTTGGCCAAATCACTACCTAAAAACTCAAAAGGGTTCTTCAAATGGCCAAAAGCGAAAGCCCCAATTTAATGCTTCTGCTTTAAGACTTCTTCTTGGTGATGATTGCAAAGTCTTCGTGTTATATACTCTTAGCTTTTAGACTTCATTTAGCTTCCTTCGCTTCAAGTCTGATATAACACAATGTTGAGCACCCTGGACAGCTGCTTTTTTCAGGCGAAGGAGACCAAAACTTTCAACATATGAATACGAGAAAGGCATAAGATTGCCTAGCTGCCCTAGCATGCGAACGTCTCCATTGACAAAATCGACCAACCCAAGGTGCGCGGATCCACCTCTGACCAGACGTGCATAAGATAACACTAACCAAGAGAAGTCCTTCCTAAATGAAAATGCCGTAGGCTTAGACCTAGGAAATCCAGGAAAATCTCTAGGAAAACAAAACACACGATTCCAAGAATCAGCTACACCATACTGATTCATCATCCATATATAATAAGAAGTATATGATACCTCCATGAGAGCCAATTTACTAGTAGTATGATCCAGCCCCGCCGGTGAAAGTACGAGGTCTATTCCATTAAGAGAATGACGTTCCAAATTTGGTGGCAGCTTAATCTCCCCAAAGACTTCATCTGTCATATTGAATGTCACAATTGAACTCCAATACACTACATGACCATTTTCTTTCCAACTAGGCCAATGACAAGCTCCCCTCACATAACATTGTGAATAAAATGATGTCGCATCAAATTTCATCAAGGAGATGCGACAAAGAGGAGGGCGTTGAAAAATCCATTTCCACGATCCAATTTTAGTGGAGTATACCTCCACACACGGAAATACATCACCTCCAAAACGAACCACCTTGTACTCATCCTCATCATCCAAGTGACCGAACCCAAGAACAACACCGGGGTGCCTTTTAAGCCGAGGTTGGGGGAGCCTAATAATTTTGCTAATAGAGGGGTTCCACAAGTCAATGGAATATAAATTGTTAGTGCCGTAAAGATCATCGGACAAACAAATCACACCGTTGACACTGCCCACGACATTGACACCACGATGAAAATTACCCTGTACTGGCATTGGTTTCGGCATTGTTGGAGCGTATAGGTCGTTAAGAGCAACAGCTGAAGGGTCAGGGTCAGGGTGGTCGTGGATGTCACCATCATTAATATTAATATCATTATCGCGCTGTAATGAATAATACTGTCTGTCATCCTCTTTATTCTGGTAAGCATAAAAGATAAGCGAGGCGGTTTTACGGGTTGTTCTAGCCTCTAAAAGGTCTGGGTTAGTGATGATGTATTCGAAGAGCAATTTACATGTGAAAGCGCAGCGTACAAGGTCCACCATGGGCAGACCGACAAATATTTGAAACAGAAGCTCTCGGGGCAGCTTGTTAAACATCTATCTTTGTTTCAGTTAATTAATTACTTCAATCAAATAATATAATCAATCAAAGCAAAGCAAAGCAAAGCAAAATAAGAAAGCAGTTACCAGAGTTTATCTTTCAACCGTACGCTGTTCTTTCGACCTCCTCTCTAGCTTCGGATGATTGCAATTGGTTGGGTAGGGGGAATAAATAACCTAATACCCGGCTGGACTGAATCCTGTTATTACATTTATATTGTGCGGTGTGCTGTCGGTGAACCAACACGCCGTCTTCAAACGAATCCCAGCCCGATTAGGAAAGTTTTATGCCCGCGCGTACCGGCTTGATCTTTAACTGAGCATTACTCGTATATATTCAAACTTCAGCTTATAGTTTTATTTTTTTTTGAAGGGAAACTTCAGCTTATATAATTTCAGCATTGGTACACCGTAGGATTTATTACTAATAATAATAATGAGATTGAGTAATAATAACCTTAAAAATGTAACTAATAATGATATGTTGAGAGAAAGACAGAATGCAAAGGTATACTCAGTACACAGTACCTATTGCTTTTGCTATTTTACCGGTGTGATTTTACATTACGAATTGCCTCTATTTATAGTCAAATGTTTTGCCTTCATAAACTATTCAAAAACAGTAAAAACATTTATTGCTCTACTATTCATGCATTGAAATATTCAACTAAGGTAGCCATTCACTGTTATGCATGTACGCATTAACTTTCAACACTCCCCCTTGAATGGCTTCCGAAATCGGCCATGCATTATATGCTTTGGAGAACTGCCTCATTAAAACCTTGTCAGGAAAAACCCAGTGGGATAAAAACCTGATCGAAGGAAAAAGAGTACAGTGCACATAACGCTCCCCCTGACTTTAGCATAAGTCTCGGTGGTGCCTCATGCCAATCTTGTATAAGAGCTCCTTCAACTTCTTGGGCGACAATGCTTTAGTGAACAAATCAGCAGGATTTTCACTTGATCTGATTTGTTGGACACTAACTTTTCCTTCCTTCTCTAAGTCATGTGTGGAGAAGAACTTGGGATCGATATGCTTTGTTCGATCCCCTTTTATAAAGCCATCTTTGATTTGGGCGATGCAAGATGTGTTGTCTTCACGAATTACTGTAGGTTGTCCCTCTATTGACTTTAGTCCGCACTCTGTGTAGATGTGTTAAATTAGAGATCGTAGCCATACACATTCTCTCCCAGCTTCATAAAGAGCAACTAACTCTCCATGATTTGATGATGTTGCGGTTACAGTCTGCTTTGTGGATTTCCAAGAGATTGACGTGCCACCATAGGTAAACACGTATCCAGTTTGAGATTTTGCCTTTGCAGGGTCAGATAAATATCCAGCATCTGCGTACCCAACTAGGACACCTTCTTCTTCCTTTGGAAAAAACAATCCTAGATCAGTTGTTCCTCGGAGATAACGA
>ONZK01002983.1:647-15047 GCA_900322385.1 Pharnaceum exiguum
AAGACGAGGGGAAGATGATAGACACGACTACTAATCCCGTTTCTCAAGCTTTCAAACAATTGTCATTTGGAATAATCTTACCATAAATACTAAATGCCAAGTTAGGTTTACATCATATGGCGTGGCAAATACCCGATAGAATTACCGTACTTACAACAACAAAAAAAAAACATCTAGTTGTCAAACAAACTGAGTCAATCCATCAATGTGCCAATGAGTTGGCCAATGGTCATTGTTTCATGTATACAATTTTAACTTAAGTAAAGTTGTGTTTTATTCGTTTGTAAGGATTTAAATTGATATTGAATTGACTGGAAAAAACTAAATCAAACTGAAAAAAATAAATTAAATTGAAAAATATTGAAAGTACTTAAAATTATAATTAAAACTGAACTAAACGAAAAATAAATTAAGCTGTAACACTACATAAAAAAACTAAATTAAAAGAAAAAACTACGAATGCGTCGCATTTCTAAGAGAGAAAAAAAGCACTCTAGTTTCATGGGCTAGTAATTTGCAAGTTTCAAGTTCAGTCGTCAACTGTATAAGACAATGACAGCATAGTTTGCATAACAGGCTGGGCTTCATGGGCTAACATATCGAGATATTACATACCCAAACAAGTGATCATCGCTCATAGGCCCACGAGACCACTTCTCCCTACCTAAAAGGCTCTTATGCAAACATACATAGAGTCCGTAGTTTAGAGCTAAATTTTACTGAACAGTGAGCATAATTGAATGTAACTGAACCGAAAAGAACGGAATTTTTTTTTTAATTATTTTGACACTCGAACACTTATGAATATTGTACGTTTATTAAACTATAAGGTGGGACATTTCCAATAATATACTAACTTATCACGTGCGCAAGTATGAGCTGAACTGAACTTAAGTTGTAAAAAATAGGGCCACAACTATACAACATATTTTTATAATAAAAAAGAAAAATCAAAAAGTGAATATTGGACATGTATACTACCACAATTAGAGCTTGTTTGGATAACAATGAGATGCATGTGAAGAAGTGTCAATTCATGGGAATTGCAATTTTTCTTGTTGTTTGGTTCACATTAGAGCATGTGAACTTAATCTCCAATTCTTAGGTATACCGGGTGTACGGGTAGACCTTTTGGATTTATAACTAATATTACTATATTTATCATTAGCCACATTTTTAATTTCATTAGTCAGTCCTTTATAATTAGTCATAAACACATGGTGTACCGGTACACCCGGTGTACCAAAGACTTGAACTTAATTCTCACAAAAATTAAGTTAGTAAGTTACCTACCTCCCCCAAGGTAACCTACACTTCCTATGTCAATTTCTTACTTCCTATGTGAAACCAAACAAGTAAGCAATTCCCATGAAGATATAGTTTATAAAAAGTGTTAATTCACATGGGAATTAATTTCTTATATCTAACCATACAAGCCCTTAATTTATTTTTGTTTTTCAATTCCTTTTTATTGTCCCTTAAAAAAAAAGAAAAAACTTTTTATTGTAAAGAGAAGGAGTGAAGGATTAATGAGAGTAGGACACACTTGAAAACCTTCTCTTCAAGAAACAGAAACGCAACTACCAGTAACAGAATCCAGTCCCTTCCCTTGCTTGCTTCTTCGCTTCCCTGACTTTCCCTCCTTACAAAAATCCCAAAAACTAAAAAATGACAATTGTGAGAAAACTTCTGCTGAGAAAAGCCAGGATTTTGAGCAGTGCATTAGCTGCTTGTTCCTCTAAAACCCTTAACCCTTCACCACCTCTTCTGTCCCTTCAACCTCGCTTGTATCATCATGGTATATATTCTCTCTCTATTTCTCATTCTGGGTATTCTTTATTTTCTCTTTGTTTGCTTTAAATAATGTGTTTTTTGAGTACCCTTTTGGCTGAATTGTAGTTTTGTATGTGAAAGTTTTGATCTTTCTGCTTGCTTTGTGTGAATTGGATATTACTTGTTGTTGGGTAGGGACTGAATTTCTGTTTTGATCAGTTTTTTTTTGTTGGTTTTTGTATGCTGCTATGCTGTTTTTAGTTGTGGTTTTGCTTTAAATTGTTAATTTGAATGTTTAAAGATCAAATATTTTGTGGCATTGTCAACTATGTGATCATCAAGTGAAGGGGTGACCCCAAGACTGTTGTTCATATTGATCAAATGTTGTTGCTAGCTCAATTAGAGTGAAACTGTGTAACTTGGCTTGTAAATAAGTTGTGAGTTTCGGTTGTTCCCACCGGACTGCTGCTCGGTTAAAAGCCCCCCACCCCTCCTGAACAATTCATATTTGACAAGGGAGTTGTAGTTGTTATTATGTGATTCTTTGTGTAGCAATGTACATTATCTGTGTTGAAAGTTATCGATGTTATACATTGTTCCACATTGAATTTGATATCAAAGTATGTTCTATGTAGGTTATGGATCACAGCAACAAACGTCTAATGCATTTAAAGGTCCAAAAGTGATTTCTACTGCCAAACCAGCTTTGTCGCTTGGCATTCCATTCGTGCTAGCTGGATTGCTCGGTGTTGGTGTTGTAGATGTGGCTTATGCAGATGCTGGTGAGGTTAGTAAACCTTGTTGAAAAAAAGCTAGTTTGCTTGTTTTAGTGGCTTGGAAGTGGTTATTCCGATTGTTTATACTTGCCTCTTGCTCCGAACCATATATGCTTTGAACTTGTTGAAATCTGTAATAATTGATTAATTGATGCTGCTTGATCAACTTTAGAAGAGCTCTTTGTTACGGTTGATTTTCTGTAAAAGTGGTGGAGATATGTCTTTAGCCTCATTAGGTTTATCCATTGTATTATCCTCTAGTTCGCAGTGCTATGTGACAATAATGTCAGGTTGTATCTTTTGATTGAGTTTTTCTTGCTGAATTTTTTTCCAGGCATCTACTAAATCTCCCTTGCCTTCAGAATCTCCTACAAGCCATGGAGACTTGGAGGAAACAGCAAGGAAAGAACGGCGCCGGTTAGAAGATCTACTCAGAAGTAAAGGAATGCAGTATGGTTCTTATCCTAAATTTACAGTTGCTGTAAAAGGCCAAAAGGTTAACATCTCATCCCGTATCATACTGGATTGGATAAGTATTTTCTTTGCAACTTTCTGAAACATCATGTATGATGAGGCCCTGATAATATAATGCTCTGAGTCCAGAACAAACAGTTGGTACATTATACTTGTCGAAATAGAAAAGGCAGAAAGTGGCAGTTTGTACTGTTAAGGTGATGGATAGTTAAAATAGTTAAGCATCAGAACCCTGAGTGGGTAATTCAGTTGGTAAGACTTCTGTGATGTATTCCAGAGGTCTTAAGTTCGAGAATCCTTAGGGCCACTGAAGGTTTTCCCGGTCGTGGGATTAGTCTGGCAAAGCCTGGATACCCCATGTTATCTAACAAAAAAAAAGAAGTTAAACGTCAGTTCCAATTGTTCATAATAAATCCCCTATACTTTCAAGACCATCATGTGAAAAAAAAGTAATATTGAAACTTGAAAGATCTATTACGCCTGCTTCCTTGTTGATGTGTGATGGCTTTATCTCTTTGAATGGGCATATCTGTCTTATAGGCTGTCCTTGCTTATTTTTGTAACTATCTAAAGTGCTATTATTTCAAACTTATTTCATTGATGATTTTTAATGATGGACTAGTGTAGATCACGATCAAGTTCCAAGTTCCTCCTACCTGTGAAATACCAAGATTGATTGCTAACATTACCTCAAAGCTCAATGAAGGTTCACATTTGGAGATTAGTTCCTGGGACAGGTAATTGGTTGATCTTCTTGTATATATCTGCTGCCCATATCTGTTTTAATTTGGCCTCTTTGCTTGTTAGCTCTAACCTCCCTGTGAACTTTCAGCACAGTTGCTTGGCAGCTGGCTCTTAATCGTCCAAGCAGCCAAAAGGAAAATGGAGGGACTAATGTTGTCCCAGGAGGAACCGTGTCAAACGAGGGAGATCTTTGTGTTCTCATATTTCGTTCGATGATAAGTCCAGATCGACCGGTAATGATTCTCTTCCACTTTCATTGCACTACTTTGCAACTAAAGTTTGTTTGGATACTGAGATGTGATTTGAGATTCCAGATGCATCCAAAACACTTGTTTGTGAACCTAAATGATTTGGATTTGAATTTATTCCAACTTCATATCTGATTTTGATAGATTCACTCTTCGTAAGTGCAAATACCTATATAAGAGACTTCACTGCTACTAAAGTTTAAAAGCCCAAATATCGAGTCCCACAATGCATGCACTCTCTTATCTCACTTACTGATCTCTGGTTTGTCTGTCCAGTGTCATCTCTGGGAAGAGACCTTGGTTGAGTGGCTATACTGTTGCTCTACTTCATGATAACTGAGAAAGAGGATAGACTAACTAGTAATTTGAATCATAATTAAGAAATATTTTGAACTGCAACTTCTCAACTACTATTGCGTATATTATCATCATGTATAACTTATTTCACTTCTTAGTTCCATTTCATTTTCCATCCTGTGTGTTTATGTGATAGAAAATTATTGCAACCTGTAATCAGTAATTGGCCGATGCTTTGGCTTTTGTCTTTCATCTTTTAGGAAATTGAGTTCCTTAAGCGAGGAAGCTTCAGCGATATTGAGCTTGATGCCTTGGTCTCTGCCCTACAAATAGCTGGTGAGAAATCAACGCAGGGTAAATTGAACGAGAGAAGAAATTCATCTGGAGTTCCCTCTGCAAACAAATCAGTAGCTAGTTTGGAAGGCATGGGAGTGCGTGTGTTTGGGCTTGATGAGCCACTAGCTGATCATTCAAGGGATGAGATATCATGGGATACCATTGCTGGTTATGATGAGCAAAAGAGGTACATATTTTTGAAATTCACAATTCCAAATGTTCTTGTGGTGGTAGACTTGCATAAACGTAAGAGATTTGTAGGTTAGTTTAACTCTTTTCAGTCTAGTTGTTCTTGTATTTGGGTACGCCTGATAAAGGTGTCCACTACTTTGCTTCTTAGAGCATCGCCCTGATGTATGGATTTTTAAAGTTGGGTCTTTTGGTAAGTCTTTGCTGTTGGAGCTCCACTGTACAGCCAGCGTATTACCGGAACTATGTGACTGGAATTTGTGGTGACTTATAGCTATCCACGGGGATTTCAAAACATCGGACGATAAATATGATCACAATGACTGCTTTGTAACCTTCCAGTGGAGAGATATATATAGATTTTGATATCGCATGAACTTTTATTCTGATATATCTTGAATATGGAGTCTGTCTGTTATGTTGTGAACATAAATTAAAAGGACTCACTATCCTCTCTTAGTTTATTGATTTATTCTTATTGTGAACTGTGTCATGTAATCTTGTTCCTTCAGTTTGTTTTTTAAACCTCTTATGATCTGTTGTTCAGAGATGTAGAAGATACGGTCCTGCTGGCTTTGCGTAGTCCTGAAGTGTATGATGATATTGCTCGTGGAACTCGACAAAAGTTCGAGTCAAATAGACCTCGAGCTGTACTTTTTGAAGGCCCCCCAGGTTTGCCCGAAAGAATGACTGAAAATCTTTAAATATCATTCGTCTTTTACTCTCTTTTCTTTGAACATTGCTGCTATTGCTTTGCATAATTTAGTCTTATCTTTGGCAACCGATTGCCTTTGTTTTGATCTCTCTGAGTGCAGAATAGGCCACTCAAAATATCCCAGCTCTATGCACCTTCGGGAATGTTTTAGAGCATGCACCTTCTTAGTTCTTACACACTTGCTGTTTTATCAGGTACTGGGAAGACATCTTGTGCCCGTGTTATTGCCAGTCAGGCGGTAAGCCCCTAGTCTTAGACTCTTAGCTGTGGATTGGATGCATGTAATGTTATAATCGCTTTCATTGTCTTTCCTGAGCCTCTCTTTTTTCTTTTTTTTGAGAGTTGTAAAATCTTATGTATCTAAAGGATTTATTGAAAACTAAATTTGGCTAATTCAGTTCCTTGTTCACTTGAGATTAGTGAACATTGGTTTACATGATCATCTAGGCAGCATTCCTTCCCTTTTCTTCAATTCTAATGCGAGGCAAGGCATATTTCCTTCCATGAAAAAGAATTTCCGTTGCTTCTACCAATTTCCTAAGGCATTTATCATTTCTAACATTTAAAAACGAAAAGGGGGGTTGGTAATCATATGCACATGACCTAGCATAGAATAAGAAAACAACAACATAGCCTTGCTCCTAATAAAGTGTATTTAATGAATTGATGACTTAATGTAAATCGAATGACAAAAGTGGAGGTTATTGAGTGGTTAGTGATTACCAGTGACTTGCAGACTCCGAGATTTCAAGTGTGGGTGACAAGATTACTTTGTGCCTGGGGCATCTGTTAAGGTGAATAGCAGCATAGAATGTCTAGGAATCACAAATTTTGGAATCAGGCCTATTATAAGATCCTTGTGCTGAGATGCTTTTCTAAGTGTTTCTGGCTAAAAGCCATAGAAGTTATGTCGGCAAATTAGAAAAAATTTAATTTTGGATGTGTTGCATTATACAAGGGAACTAAGGTTATGTTTTTGGCCAATGATAATCAGTTTGGCGAGTAAGGTTATGTTGATGTTGTTGTATGTTGCTTTATACAGGGGGTCCCTCTGGTATATGTGCCTCTGGAGGTTGTCTTGTCCAAGTACTATGGTGAAAGTGAACGCCTTTTAGGTAAAGTCTTTCAACTTGCCAACGAGCTTCCAGATGGTGCTATAATTTTTCTGGATGAGGTATCTGTCTTTTGCTTGATAATATCTGTTGTGGAAGGAATTAAGTCAAGATTAACTTCTGCAGGTTACTGATTAGCCATTCATGAATTTGTGCAGGTTGATTCTTTTGCTGCTACTCGTGATAGTGAAATGCATGAAGCTACTCGGAGACTTTTGTCAGTGATACTGAGGCAGGTAAGGCATCAATACAATGTTTGATACAATGCCTCTAGAGGTGGCTCTTGATGCCTTATATGTGATTGTTAAATGTTGCTGTGCTTCATGTCCAATGAAGGGAGGAAGGCATAATGCTCATATCAGTCTAAATGCTTCTGTTACTAGTTTCTTTTACTCTTTTTTTTTTTTAATTCAAGGCTCCTTTTGCGAATTTACTATAGGTCTATAGCTAGTGTAAGATGTGTTTATTGGTATCCTGACTCCGGATTAGTTGACCTGAAGGTGATCCACCCTTTCTGAGGGTGTATTTGCCTCCTCCAGTATCATTCTGTACTGGGCTCCTTAAACTTAAAATTGAAACAAGCACTTGCAATCATGTTGTACCCATTTGAATTTGAATAACTTGATATAATATTAAGACAAACCAGTTGTCCGACCCACCTACCAGTTCCACTGGCGACCCTTGTCGTTTGACTGGGTTGATCACCCCACCCTTAAATATGGGTGTAAGTATAAGCCTACTTATACAATTTTGTAGTTGCTTTTTCTCTATTCTTCAATTATCATGTTGTTAGTTTGCGAGTGTTTGAGAGTGAATAAAGTTGCAGCGAGAGTGGAATTCTGAAACTGAGGTGACCATACAGTCTGATGACGAATTATTTGGAGCAGATTGACGGTTTTGAGCAGGACAAGAAGGTTGTCGTGATTGCCGCAACAAACAGGAAACAGGACCTTGATCCTGCTTTAATAAGGTATGAAGAAACTATTTAAATATATTGATGGTAGTGGTTTGCAGGCGGCCTTGGGCAGTCTTAACTCTTAACTGTTGACTTTCTATCCTCTGTCGTGCCATTGCAGTCGCTTTGATACAATGATTACTTTCGGCTTACCTAATCAGGAAGATCGCCAGAAAATAGCAACCCAATATGCTAAGCACCTGACAAAACCTGAGTTGGCTGAGTTTGCTGCAGCTGCAGAAGGGTATGTTCAACTTCTCTCTCTCATTTGCAAATGCATGAACTGTAGGCAAATGCGATTTCCGGCCATGGATATGGTATGCACATGATATCCAAGATTTTATAAAAAAAGATCAGGCAACACAACCTTAGCACGGAGCCGAGGACATTTCTGTTTTTCTATCCTTCAATATAAACTTTCGATCCGTAAACTTGAAGCATGAGTTGCCCTTCGCATGATGATGTGACATCTTAGACAAGAAAACAATGGCACTAGATATTCCTTACGCTATTGCAATTATGGTCTCATATGTGCAGTAATACAAACAGTTTGTTTTTGTAATTAAATATCTAAGCATACACAAGATCTGGTATAATTCATTCAAAAGAACGTCTGCTGTTCTTCTGAAACTTGGTTTTTTCTACAATGATAATCTGGTTGCTATATTTTCTAGACTCAGTATATACCTTAATGTTTTTGACGTTCCTTTATTTGGTGGCTTTCCGAAATTCAGTTTATCTGGAAGGGATATTAGGGATGTGTGTCAACAGGCAGAGCGTCGATGGGCATCAAAGGTGAAACTCCATTCCTATCCGCCCCAATCTAATAAAGACATTTATGCTGTCCTGATTATAATGCATAATTTTGGGCTTCTTTATGTCGCAGGTTATACGTGGTCAAGCGGCAAATGCTTCCAGTGGAGATGCTAAAGAAGGAAGCCTTCCTCCTGTGCGAGAGTATCTTGAATGTGCTATGACTAGGAAGAAATCTTTTCTGGAAATCGAAGAGCAGAGGAATCAAAACATTAGCTTTCGTCGTGATAAACGACCACTGGACTTGAGCTGACTTGTGACATTGTGCTCATTTTGATGGTCAATTACACACTACTTGTTGGAGACGTGGAGATTGATACTGTATTTGATTATGTTAATGGCTACTGAGACATCAGCCAAGCTACCACCAAGGCTCAAGTACAGCACAGTTTTGCCTTCTTGTCACAGATCACTATTTAGTTTTAGGCTACATTAAGTGCCAGTTCACATCTTTCAGCACCCGAAACGTCATCAAGCTAGCAAAGAATTGTCAACTACCCACAGGGTTAAAACTTTGTGCTGGAAATGTTTTGGTAAATGCCTCATTCGCTGATCTTTGCTAGTGCTATATTGCCCTTAACATTGCTGGTGCTATGTTGCCCTTAACATCTTACCAACTGTTGTATTATCTCTCAAGTGGATAGCAGTACTCAAAAGATTTGGGTAACCTCCTTATCTTTCTCTCCTTTGATAATTTTCTTTTCGTCTTTTTCTGAAGACGTGTGTAAGCAACCTGATTAGAGAGATTTGTGTCAGTACTAAACATTAGTTCTTTTTATACACTGACAGTGTTTATGATTATTAAGATACAAGCTCTGTATATAGATACCCCCATAAATTCGGTATTCCTGTTCTATGATCTATGTACGTGGAGATTGTAGTATTATTTGGAGATGATGAAGGGAATCTTTTGATAGGTGAGAAGATTCGAGTCCAGAATGCAAAGTTTGACCACAATGACACTAGTTTATACGACATACGTGAAGACCTTACATGAAACGCTGTCAGAAGCTCAATAATGGAGACTACCTGAATTGGACTATATTGTAAGAGTTTAACTTGTAGTATTATTCAATTAAATTGTCAAATAATTGAACCAAGACTAAATTGATTCAATCACTCAAAAGGAGTGCATTTGAGCTGAATTGTAATAAGAAAATCTAGCTGAAAAGAACACGATCTTTACTGTAAAAGAATTGGAAAAAATCATTCACCTCATACACGAGCCCAAATTCATGTATGGATTGTATGCACTTGAATAATTGAAATGTCGGATATCGAATCATCCACCAGAAGAGCACTCTGGAAAATCATTTGGCAATTACTGATGATGTTGGTTGTGTCCCAAAATTGACCCACACTAATTGATGTGAACTTTTGTCCCAAAATTGTCACACATAATACAAAAGAATCATCGATCATATTGGCCCCCCTCTTCCTTGATTTTTTATATTGTATCGAAAAGTAGAAAAACTTGGTTCCAAACTTCTCAATTCCAATGGGAATATAATTCCTTCCCATCACACCACACCCAACCTTTGCCATATTGATTTCCCTCATTCAATGTACATTTCTTTTCTAAGAAAAAAATTGTATTATCTCCATTTCTTTTTATTGTTCCACTATTCCACTTTGTAATATTTCTTTTTGTTGTTTCAAACAAACAATAATCGAGTGTAAATCCCTATTCAATGGAGGTATTTGGGGTCAGCATGTACGCAACCTTACCCTGGTTTAAAAAAACAGAGAGGTTGTTTCCCAGATTTACCAATTGTTGTATTGAAGTATTGACTTTCAACAACTTCACCAAAAATAAGAAGTATTTGAAGGTTTATTTATCCATTTTGCTATAGTCCATAATCACCTAAAGATGAAAGATGAAGGCAATTTACATCGTACACCCGGGTGTATCTAGCACCGTACACCCACCTTTGTATTTAGGTTAGTAAATATTGGGTTTTTATTTTTTGTTTATTTAAAAGTTAGTCTATAGGGTGTACCTAACTCCTTACACCCGGGTGTACCATGTACGAATTCAAAGATGAAGAGAGTTCTTTGAAGTCCATAGGCACTTGACATTTTCTTTTTGTTGTTTCACTTTGTTTAATTGGCATGTACTTTTTGAATTTTACCCTTACCTTTTACATTTATTACACTACCCCTCTTTCACACTCCCCCCTCACTTCCCATCAATTCTCCAAAATTGCCCATCTCTTTATATAATGTGCCCAAATCCAAAGTTAAACAATAAAAAGAAACAAAGGTAGTAATAAAAGAAAGTAGAGCTATGTAAAACGACCATACAAATGCCCATAGAATTGGCGAAAAAGCTAAATTTGCTCAAAATGAGCTCTATACAGTTGGAATGAAACTAGCTTGTTTGATAAATTTCTCTCGATTAAAATCAGCTCAAGAAATCCGAGTTATTATATAGAAGTTGATTAGATCGATTAAAATAGAAAAAGAAACATGAAAACATGGTACAAAAACATGCTTTAATCAATTGAATTCAGATCCTTTTTTTTACTGAGCCTAGTAAAATAGCCTAAAGGTAGAAACAAATTCAATCAACAATCAATATACATTTACTCATTTATAGCAAATCACGACGTTATTATGTAATAATTTCGAGCTCCACTTACTACAAGGTAAATTTAAAGCTAGCTCGTCTCCGCTCATTACCACATTTGAACTCCCTAGTATCGTGATAAATCATTCTTTTAACATTAAATCTTACTAAACTAAATTAAAAAAAAACTCCTCAAACAGACTATATAATAGTTTTAATTAAATTGAACTTGACCAAATTAAACTAACAACTCAAAAAAAAAAAACTCTAATCAACAAGCCCTAATTGCCTTGAACCCTTACTATGTGGCCCAAATTTCTTTTCTTTTTAATTTCTCCTTTCCAATGTAGCAATATAAAAGTGGCCCAATTAAAGCATAATAATTATTCATAAACCCCAATAAATAAAAATCAAAAGAAAAACACGATTGTAAATACTGTACAGTGTACACAAATAATTGACTGATTGAGTTGATTGACTTGAATACAACTATACACGCCCCCACAAACAAGTCCTCACCTCACTAGACTCTCACAAAAGAAAAAGGCACACAAGGGAATAATCAATAATCACACTGCAGCACACAAAACAACAACAACAACAACAACAACAACCACCACCACAACAACAACTCAAAAAGAAAAAGAAAAAACAAATAATCTACACACACAAACACAATGGCGTCAAAGGACAAAGACAAGAAACCAGCGAGATCCATTAGCGGCGGTCGCCCGGCCGGTGGTATTCGGACCCTTGCCGACTTGAACCGCCGATCCGGTGACTCGGATAGTGACTCTGATGGCCCACAAGAGTACTATACTGGCGGTGAAAAAAGGTCCCTTCCTTTTCCTTTTCTTTTTCTTTTTTTATTATTGTTTTATTATCTCTTTATTTACTCCTTAATTTACTGTTGATTTGTTCTAATTTTTTAGTTGATTCTGGAAAATACCCAGATGCTAAATTTGCTTCTTTTATTTAATTCTGATTTTTATTAATTTTTTTTGAGGGATTTTGTGAGTTTTTGCAACTATGACTTGTTTGGTTGCTTGGTGAATTAAAATACCCAGATGGAAATTTTCTTTCTTTTCTTTTTTCTTCCTTGCGTGATGATAGTTCACATTATAGGCTAGTTTTGAAGGATACCCAGATGGGAATTTCAGCTCTTTTTAGCATATAATGTTCTTTTCTTTCATTTGATGATGTAAAGATATTCATATAATGTTTTTTTTTCTTTTGTAGTGAAATTGTAATTACTAAAACTCAAGTTTACATTGTCCTTTCTTTCTGTCTTTCTTTTTTTTTTATTACTTTGATATCCATTTGCTTAGTTGGAATTAAGAGTAGGATTAGAAGATACCTAGATGGTTTTCTTGAGTGGGATTTATTCCGGAGGTCCCAAGTTCGAGTCTCCTCATAGGTTTTACGGGTCGTCAACTTTAGTCAGGCAAAGTCTCCTGGATAGATACATAGATAGTAAAGGGGGCTAAATTTTGTTACATTGATTGATATGGTTAATGACTGTTTTGCCTTCATTTTTTAGGCTAGCTGTAACTTGTAAGTTGTAAGCATAGGTTCTTTCTTTTTCCTGTCTCAACTTGTTCTTGTTTGTTTGTTTGTTAAGTTGGTGTTTTGATGTAATCAGATGGTAAATTGCTTTTGTTTAATGTGCTTAGTGTGATTCGGGATGATTGGTACAAGATGTGTGTGTTGTTTGAGAATGTGGGTTGTTTGAGTGCTTAATTATCGTGTTTTTATTTTAAGTGGTTTTTTGTGCCAGTAGTCTTTTTAGGGACACTTGTGGTGGTGGTCTATGTCCCCGACCTCGGTGGTCAATATTTTAGTGTGATTATTGATGGTATTTTGCTTGCAATATTTGGTTGCTATAAACTTGGTTTCTTTTAGGGTTCTGTTTCCCGTTTGGGTTTGTTATATTTGTGGATATTTATGGTAAAATTGATAATACAGCGAAGTTTGTTTCGGTATCATATGAGTGAGGTTGTGTGAATTATAATCCAGTTCGGAATTTGTGTAGATCATTTATTAGTTTTTCAATGTTGTTGGAGTGAGTGGAAGAGTTCCACTTCTGGAATTTCGAACATTTTTTGATAAAGATGATGACAAGCTGCAACTGTTTGGCTCATTATTGTTAGGTTACTTGGTTCAGTGGGTAGAACTACCTGTATGTTGGTTTGTTGTTATGCTGAACACCATGGCTATTGTTATGGGAGGGATAACCTTGGGAATTGCAACTTATCTAGTGTATACTATACACCTGGTAAATCTCCCAGTATAAGTTTGGAATCACTTCTAGTATAGCTGTAACTCTTCTATGCGAGGAGTCATTTCACATTTACATAGGGGTAAATTTTTCAAGAACTTACTTGGTTGCTTTGTGGATAAAACATTGGCAGGTATGATCAGTTCATCCTTATAGTTTTTATTTCATCCCTAGATCACTGTAATGCTAGACAATATTCTCTCCTTGTTTAATTGGTATGTGCTCTTCAAGAAAAGAGAGGAGTGAAGAGGTGTTTGGATGGACTGGAAGTTACTTCTAGAGGTCCAATAGGCAATAGGTGCCTTCAGACAGTAATTTTAGGTCCACTTGGATCACAGGGTCATTTGTTTGGATCTTGGATATCACTCTTCGGAAGTCAACTACACATTCTACATTTAGACTGATGTTGGCCTTTTGTCGTGGAAAGATATTTGACAAGACGTTTGCATCCACCTTTAATCTTAAAACTTTTAAGGTGATAGGAAATCTTTAAGATGATCTAGGTCAGCACTATGCAGTATCATAAACGATAGTTGTCATTCTGATATCACTGAAGGGCATATGTAAAATCAGAAGAGGATTTGAAAGCTACGCACTTGATTGAAGTTGCCCGGAAAAAGGAGGAAGTAGCCTTTTTTTGTATCCACAATGCAGCAGCACCTTTTTAAGGTGGTTATGAGTTATGACTGATGAGTTTCTTGGGTATGGAAGGTGAGCAAACCTTGTTTAGAGTTTGTCGTCTGTTTAGATGAAATGGTTTCCATACCCTGTCTAAAAAAATTGTGACTTCTTATACAAATCTGATGGCTAGTAGGGATATGGTGACATGTGATTTGACACCAAGCATTTTCCTCTACCTGCCAATAGCCAGTTAGCTGTAGCATTGCCATAAGAACTTCAGAATACGAAGCTTATGGATGTTGGTTTCTAATATGAAGGACCCTATGTAATGAAATTAAAAGCACTAACTGGTGGAGGATGTATTAACATGCTGCTGTATACTGGACTGGCAACTTGTTCTTTTAGGTTATTGTCTGCATCTTTGATGAGCAGTTACCAGCTGCACGTAGGACAGACTGGTTTTTGAGGAGAAGTATGGAAGATTGGCTGTATGTCTTTTC
>ONZK01002983.1:16106-32929 GCA_900322385.1 Pharnaceum exiguum
GGTTCACACACTTTACAGCTATTCAGGGTGCTAATGAGCTCGTGTGGTAAACTTATACCTTTAAGAATTCATGTATGTTGTCTAATGTTGAATTGGCTGTCTTCAGTGGAATGATGGTCCAAGATCCAACTAAGCGTAATGAAGTGGATGAGATTTTTAACCATGCAAGGCAACAGGGTGCAGTTGAAGGACCTCTTCAAAGCACCCGTCCTTCTAGCTCAAGAACTTTCTCCGGTGCTGGAAGATTGCTCTCTGGGGAAGCTGTACCTACTGCCCCCGAGTCTGAGTCACCTCAGTCTGTTATCCACAACATTGTCTTTTGGCGCAATGGATTCACTATTGATGATGGTCCTCTCAGGAGATTGGATGACCCTGACAACGCAGCGTTTCTGGAGGTATTTGATTATTTCAACCACTGTTGTCTATGGTGAACTTGTCTTTCAGAATATGGTGTCCTTGCCTTTTCTTCCTCGGCACTAATCTTCATCTCAATTTTCTAATTGCAATGCAGAGCATCACAAAATCTGAGTGCCCTAAAGAGCTTGAGCCTGCAGATAGGGGGACACAGGTTAATGTCAATCTTATTAGAAGGGACGAGATCTGCCCTGTGAGTGCTTATCCATCTCCTTTCTCATGTCATTTTGTTGCATTAGGTCCATATTTTAGGCTAAAACTCCCAACATTCTTGTGTTTCTTTCTATACTATTTGATATTTTCTGTTTCCAGTGGCTATTAATGTTTCAAAATGACTCCATCCTTCTGATTTAATGAACTGATTATCTTCCTATTTTATTTTCTTTGTGTGCGTGTATGGCAGGTACCTGAGAAGAGCAGCGTTGCCTTTCAAGGTGTTGGGAGAACTCTTGGAAGTAGCAGTTCATCAGAGCCTCCTGCATTTGCTACCAACATCACCTCTGCCCCGTCTGCCTCTGCTGGTCTTTATGTCAATCCAGATCAACCTTCAACATCTATTCAGCTCCGATTGGCAGATGGTACACGCTTGGTGGCCCACTTTAATTATCATCACACTGTCGGTGACATCCGTCGCTTCATAGATGCATCAAGGCCTGGGGGAAACAGATCCTACCAGCTGCAGACTGGTTTTCCTCCCAAGCAGCTCACTGATCTGAACCAGACTGTAGAGCAGGCCGGGCTTGCTAATTCAGTCATTATCCAGAAAGGATAGCTTAATCAACGTAATCATTACGTTGGAATAGTATGTGCGATATATAAGATGATACCTTGTTTCTAGTTACATTATGAATTTGCGTGAACCGCTATTTCATCCAATGAGGATAGATGATTGAAATATTTTGTCTAGGATCCGCGTTGGATATATGTGGTTACATTAACAGTCAGATTTGGATATTGTCTTCTGCATTTTTTTGATCTGTTCATATTTGTGATCTTTCCCTTCTGGCTTCTGCTATATGATGTTTTCAGCTGTAAACTAATACGGAGTATAATGTAATGGATGTGCAAGTGCGCATGTCACAAATCGTCCCAAGGAAACGTAATTTCGTAGGAAAATCAAACCAGGACAACTTGTGTGTTTGTGTTGAATATCTTGCTGCACATCTGACTTTTGATGCCAATGGATGGTTTTTTGGCCCTCGATTTTCAGTTTATTGTTTCCCCAGCAATTGATGGCAACCAATTTGTGTTCTCAGTCATATATCTGTGATTTTTCTTCAATCGACTGATCCATTTGACACCTTTCACACCTGCATCTTGGAGTTTGTTAAATGATTGGCTTGAGCAATAACGTTGAGTCCATCTCAGTGCGAAGTTTTGGAGGGATCCCAAAATTCAGTAGGTGTCTCTTCAATACCCATTTTTACATTGAAGAACTATTAGATTAGTCTACTTAAGATTATATTTAAGATTTGAATTACGTTACTTAGTACGTTGTGAGTTTGATGATCGAATGATTATGCAACTGTTTTGCGAGCGGGTGACATATGTGATATGTGTATGAATACGATGTAATTGGAATCGAAATTAGTGTATACGTGCAACGTCTATTGCTTTTCATTTGGATGGCAAAGTCTTGTGCTCTTGACTTCTAATCACTCTCAAGTCTCGACCGATAGTTCCGCTATCGCACTCAACAAGGGATTTATGTGTGCTTTCTTGCCTTCACTATGTGGCGTTTTCTATTGTGTGCTTCATCCGTACTAGGCGGTATTTAGGAAGTCCTTCAGCTAAATATAGTCGCATCAGACAAGACGCGGTTCTCGTATTTTTGTTATTAACAAGTTTTATGACATCTTTATGCGCAGCAGCCATTTTCTATTTGGAACGAGACATAATCAACAAACTTTCCACTTCCAATTACTCGTAGGAAATAATGAATGTGTACTGATTACTGAAAGTGGTAGTACTTTGATTTGAGCCGTATGCAAGTAATTAACCTGATCGCATGTATATCATGCATTCAGGTCACAAACTTTATTTGCATGATTAACAATATGTGGCACCTATTTGACGTGACAGCTAGACTGGTAGACCTCCTTCATAGGATGAAGAATGTTTCGATTTGAACAACTTGAAGATTATGATGCGCATTGCACAAAGCGATTTCTTCAAATCAATTAACTCATGTACTAAAGATCTAGTTGGAAGAAATTATGTGCCTTTTATGCCTAGCTCCCTCTTGGTAAGCTTAGATGATCGATCATGTGAAAGGGTTAGAAGCAGGGCTAGGAATAGTCATCCTTGAGATAATCGATTCATGCATCGAATACGTACGTGGGTCACTTTTTGTGTGAAAAACCTTTAAGGTTGTTCACTTGGCTGTTCCACATGCCATTGGACGATATTATTAGCCTCATTTACCCATATTTGGAGAAAGAAGTTTGGCCTAGAAAGGGGCCTAGGATAGCATCTTACTTCCCTCAGCTTCCCAAAACAGTTTACCTCCATTCATAGTTGCTTTGGATTGGACAAGCAAAAGCATAATTTGTCGGCCAAATCACATCAAAATTTTATCGCTAAATATTTGGTTTGTTGAAATATTTACAGTTTCCCTTATCATCGAGCAATCTCTCTTACATATCCATACCGGGGGCTAAGATGGGTTTGGTCGACATATGTGGGGAACGAGGGGTCCATTATATCTCATGTGCAAGCCAGACTCTTAACATGCAATCCTTTCATGGACATCTACGATAAATACATCTGCCTTTGAATTTAAAACGCACATTGCGTGCACACTTGATTCATGAAGGCTACTCAATGACAGGCGCAGAACGAGTAAAACATATTGAGAGAAACAAAAAAAGAAGTAAAAATATACGAGTATATGCTAATAGTATGGATTAAATTCTTGTTAAGGGGGAAGTAAGGTAAGGGATCAACTAAGCTAAATAATCTTGTAATTAACATATATTAATCTAAAAATTTATAAAACTTCTAGAACATCAAGGGAGGCGTGGAGCCGTATCACCCACCAGTCCTCCTAGTTCTCCCACTGCTTAATGGGTCTGTTCTTTTTAAGCTCGTAAAGAATGAATCTCATGGAACTGAATTGAATTCATCTCTTTAATTAAACTAAACTAAAATGTGTTGGACTAATTTGTTTAATTGTTTTGTCACACAAATATTTATTAAAACCTTATATTTATGAGATTTTATGAAACTATATAGTGAGAAATACGAGTATATCTCACTATGTTCATTTTACATGTTGGAAAAGTAAAATACTAAAATTATTTCCAAATTACCAAACTTGTACAAATGCAAAATGTTTAAAGCTAAATTGTTAGTCAGTGCTAAATAGTAGACACCACTCTAACGAGGCAACAAATCTGTAGTACATCGGGTGTAATTTTACACCGGGTGAAATTATGACTTATAATAAAGACCAGCAAAAATCGACCGGTTTTGACTGGTTTTCAACCGGTTCTTGACATAAAAATAAAAACAAAATCAAGACTTTTATCTTTAAAATAATTTTAAAAATACCAATTTTTTATACCGGTCGAACCAGTGAACCAATTGAGAGACCGGTTCGGTTTTTAAAACATCGGATGACATCCTATGTGTCACACTCTATTTTCTCTAAGCATTCTTAAGACACGGTTTACCATTAAGATGCTCTTAACCTCTAGGGGCATCACCAATTGACAAACCTCAAATAAGGTTTATGAGTGGGGCCCCCTCTTACATATACCCTCCTTTGCAAACGTTAAACCCACAAACCTCAACTGTAATATGAATAAACTCCCCACTTGTCTTCCCTCATCATTTTTTTCAAGAATGTTCTTTTTAATATAAAATTTAGTTCAATTCAGTTTAAGGGGCGAACCTAACAAGTTTTCATATGATCCTTGCGAGATTATTAGTACATCAATATAGACAACTTTGTTGTGACGATTCACCATCTTCACAAGTATTTCTGAGACAAGTATCTTTAGGTTGCGCTTTTAGCCATTGTAAAGGTAAGTGTTACGGAAGCAGGTCATGTCCTAAAAGAAGACCATAAGAACTTAAGAAGGCATAACGTTATTGATTGCTTGAAACAAAATAGAATATTGCAGACCAACAAAAGAGAAGCCTAGAATGTCTTTCGAGGAGCAGCATATATTCTTTTTTGCCGTTTGCTGCAAATAAAGACGAGCCACACGGTTGAGAAAATAATGATAATTATTGATCGTTTGTTTTTATTGTTCCATTTTTCATTTTTGGTATAAATTTCTTTTTGATGAACATTTTTGGTATTATTTTTGCCTATACATGCACATTTTGCCCATCCATTTTCCATCTAATTAGATACCCATCTCTCACACTCTTCCTTACCCAACACTAAACTCTCATTTAGAGCATCAATAGTACTTTCTCTCTTCCTTCCCTTCATATTCCTCGCAATCTAAGATTTGGAATTCTTAATGGTAAAGATTCATTCCTCATCTACTACCTCTCACATTATTATTTCACTGCAACATTTAAATTCTAATTATTTTTGGTTCTTTCTAAATAAAGTATATGGAAATAGTAGACCTGGCAATCATGTCGGTCGGTCGATCAGCTTTCGGATTCAGTCGGCTCGGGTTCGGTTTTCTCAGGCTAGGTCATTTTCGGTCTGACATTTTCGGGCCGTAACGACTTGGCGTCGAGTTTGACTCAACGAGTAAGTACAATATTTTATATTCGATAAAAATATTATTTTATTAATATTTAAACATTATTCGCCTTTTTTAAAAAAATATCATAATTTTATTATGTTTTGAAAAATTGAAATTATAAAATTTACATTTATGGATATTATTAGACAAACAGGTCGTTTCGGTTGGGTCGAGGTTGACCCAAATTTTATCGGGGTTTTCGGGTTCTGTCAATTTCAAATTTGTGTCGAGTTTTTGTGTTCATAACCCCATTTTTTCAGGTGGGGTAAATTTTTTCCAAGTCTAAGAAATAGGTATCTATATGTAGAGAATGAAAAATGAAAAATTCTGATTAATTTTAAAATATTTTTAAATTTTTTAAAGATGAAAAAAAATCAATTTTAAAACTTTAAACAACAAAAATTTAAAGGAAGACAAAAGACACCATGTGGCGTCCCCAATTGCACAGTAGGGACAAATTATTATACTGTACACCTGAGATGTACGTATTACTCCACATTGCACCTCTAGTGTAAAATTTTATTATGAGAATAAAAAAATAGATATAAACCAATAAAGAAAACTTCATCAATTCTTCTCCAAGATTCACTAATGAACTTGAAGGGGTCATTAATTGCAATTTTTTATAAGATTAGTGATGGTTGAGATAAATCAATTGAGATATTGTAGAAGATATGGTGTATATGTTGAAATGGGCATATTTTTTTTATGTATTTCCATGAGTGTAAGGAGATCAAATATGAAAGAAAAAAAGAGAGGTGAGAGGTGAGAAAGAGGGAGGGAGAGAGATTTTAATGGGGATGCATTGAAGGAGAGAGTTCAAGTGCTAAAAGTTGAGGGCTGATTCTTCGGCCTCATTCCCTCGCTTTGCACAAAAAATTATACGATATAACTTTTCCACATCAACAATATCAAACATGCATTAAAAAAAGTTAAAAAAAACAACAAAAATATATCAGTTCGATCTAGATACATTTTCTCTCTCCTAACCAACCGAATTCTCTCTTAATCCTCAATCATTACCTTCCTCAGACATTACCACAGCTTACCACCGCCGCCCTATCACCATAACCCATGATCTTTGTCGAGTCACGTTTGTATTCAACCAAAGCGCAATTTGTAACCTTTTTAGACGCATTAGGTTTAAAGGCAAATTTACCTATTGGGTTTATTTTGTGACCCCGAATTTTATTTGTGACCCCGATTTTTGTTTTTTTTTCTTGAGGAGAGAGAGTAGGATTAAGTGATTTTTTAAGAAGATAAAGTGAAATTGGGGGTTTATTTTGTGGAGAGAGTGAAATAGTAGGGAAGAAAGGGTGAAGATGAGGTTTTTGATGGGTACGTAATAGAATGGAGTGAGGATAGAGAGTGAAATGGAGGTTTGATTTTGTGAGGAGGTTTATGAGGAGAGAGAGTGGAATTGAGGAAGGGAAGGAGGAAAGAGATGTGAGAAGGAGAATGGTGACAACTGACAAGGGGAGGGTTTTGTTATATTTAGAGCTTGATTGGTTAACGTGACTCTACACGGGCAGTGTAAAATCCCATCAATTGCAAATTCCCCCATA
Organism: Pharnaceum exiguum; assembly: GCA_900322385.1. Taxonomy (NCBI): domain Eukaryota; kingdom Viridiplantae; phylum Streptophyta; class Magnoliopsida; order Caryophyllales; family Molluginaceae; genus Pharnaceum; species Pharnaceum exiguum. The sequence goes on from ONZK01002983.1 coordinate 22,798, forward strand.
TGTTTGGTTACATTAGGACATGGGAAGACACTTCCCATGTGAATTTAATTCCTCCAAAATGGAGGAACTTCCTCACCCGCCCTCATCATGGTAACTTGCATTTCCTATCCCATTTCCCATGTGTTTTTACTTACCATGTTCAACCAAACAATTTTAGTTAATTCCTAGCAAAATTTAATTCATGGTCTAAAAAACTTCCAATGAAAACTAACTTCCTATATTCATCCATACAAGCTATTAATCACTTAGGGTACACCTCGGAGTACGGTAGACGTTTTATAAGCTCAAATAGTGTTGTGTAGCTCTATTTTGCAGCAATAAAAGAAAGGAAAGCGTGATGGAGTGAGCTACAAATTCTCAAGATTAACATTACTAAGCCTCGATAATGTTAGTGAGTGAGCCAATGAAGCTCACCAGTCACCACTAAGGGGAGCAATGTTAGAGTCATAGGCGCTATGCATACTCATTTGTGTATAGGAAGGGGGACCACGAAAAGAAAAACATAAATGAAATGAATAAGGCTACACGCCAAAACTGAGATTATTTTATAGCTTTAGTGGGAGCTGAGTAGGATGAAAACTAACCAAGGTAACTGTAGCTCGAGTTAGTTTTTGAATTTAATACAGCTTAGTACAAATGCAACTAGGTCATGTAACTATATATTTCGAATTGTAAAACATGCAACTCATGTGTATAAACATACAACTCAATTGACATAAAATGCAATTCTAACTATAAGAACATAAATACAAATTAGTAAAAATGCAACTAGCTAACAATTTTCGTAATACAACTCGACATACAAAGATACACCTTAATGAAAAGAATATACAGCTCTCCTATGCAAACATACAGCATGTGGAGTGCAAAATCTAGACGAATTTGAGCATCATTATTGAGATAAATATCGAAGTTATATAGTTGTTCAATCGAGTTGTATGTTCATATGGATGGGTTGTATATTTTGCAATCTGAGATTTCATGTTTTTAGGTAGGGTAGAGTAGGGTCGGCACATGAATAAATGAACTGACAGGTAATAATTGAGGGTAGAGAAAGTGGATAATATTTAATTGTGAAAATAATGTATGTGGTTCAGTTGTACATTTATATACCTGAGTTGCATATTCATTTCATTGAGTTGTATGTATGCGGAGTGCAAACTCTAAACGAATTTGAGCATCATTATTGAGATAAATATCCAAGTTGTATATTTGTTCAATCGAGTTGTATGTTCATATGGATGAGTTGTAGATTTTACAATCAGAGATTTCATGTTTTTAGATAGGGTAGATTAGGTCGGCACATGTATTAATGAACTGACATGTAATAATTGAGGGTAGAGAAAGTGGATAATATTTAATTGTGGGAATAATGTATGTGGTTCAGTTGAACATTTATATACCTGAGTTGCATATTCATTTCATTGAGTTTTATGTTCACATGAATGAAATGTATGTTTTGCAATCAGAAATTTAGTACTTTCAGATTGAGTGGGGTGGGCTTCGATGCACGTGAATCATTGTTATTGGAGATTTGTTTATTCATCTGTTACTGTAGCTCTACAGTACCCATGATTAGTGGGACAATCACATTGGTTAGCTCTTGGACACTATGCGAGTAGAATTGCATTTCTCTTTTATTTTTAAATATTGGCCTACTTCCTATACACAAATGAGTATGCATGCATAGCGCCTACGGCTCTAACATTGCTCCACTAAGGACTAAGGGTGCTCTCGCCTTTCCTCAATATGTGTGCAATTTACACTCCAATTTCATCCGTGCAAGGTACAAGTTACCACAATCAAGTACATAAACTTTCTTTTATTATAATATAAAAGAAACAAAAAAAAAAGAAACAAAAAATAATCAATCAAACCAAAAAGTTACTCCCTTCGTTCTTTAACTTACTTCTTGTTTGGAAATGGCACATATTTTAAGGATACTTGCCATTGGTGATTTAAAGACTAAAATGCCCACAAGTGTGGGAATGTTGGGGGTTTTGTGAGGGAGTGACATGTAGTATGGTTAAAGTGGTAGGGTTAGAAAAGTAAATTTACCCAAAAAAGAGGCTTTATTAGGAAATACTCCCTCCGTTCCTAAACTAAGTTCCATCCTTCCTTTTTGGGCGTTACACAACTAAGTTCCACCTTCCCATTTTGGTAAGAAATTTTGTGTGTTCACACTCTCTATTACCACTTTAACCTTCCATACCATACCCTTATCCCCACATGTAACTCTTCTTATTTTCATTAAAGTTTGAGGGTAAATTGGTCATATCCATTTCAAATACATATTTTCTTAAAACCCGTGCTACATGGCGGCTGGAACTTAGTTCCGGAACGGAGGGAGTAAGAAGAAAGTTGAATAACACCCCAAAATATAAACGAGAAGCAAGTAAAAGAACGGAGGTAGTAAGATGTAACGAGCTACTGCCTACTAGGGCTGGCAATCGTGTCCGGTCTTGTCGGGTTCGGGTTCGTGTCAAGTATAAACGGGTTGGAGAATCCTTGACCCATAACCTACCCATTTAATAAACGGGTTTCGGGACCTTGACCCAAACCCAACCCGTTTAGTTAGGCGGGTTAAGCGGGTAACCCGTGACCCATTTAAAAAATCTATATATAAAAAAAATCGCCACATTTTACTTTGAAAATTACTTAAGTTGTAAACGACCAAAACCATAATAAGTATCTACGATTTTAATGGACATTTACAACTTGAATTATTAAATAAGAGTTTAAATGTGGATTAACTACCTAAATTTTACACTTGATTAAGTACGAATAAGTGATGAAGAAATAATGTGTTTCTAAGTTATAAGTTGATGACTCAATGAATGAAATGGAAGTTAAAAAATTTAAACTTAATCGAAATGTGAATGTTTTAGGAGGAGTTTTGGGCTTATAAGCATGAAATATTGGTTAATTAATTACATATTTCTTCACAAGAGAGATTAACGTGGACACTAGATTGTTAATTCACAATAATTAACATAGGAATTGCTAAAAAGTTGAATAATAAATGTACGGGTAAACGGTAAACGGTTGTTGACCCATTTATTCTTCGGGTTAAACGGATCAGGTTTCGGGTCAAACGCTTCAAACCCGTACCTAACCTTTTAATTATATGGGTCGTGTCGTGTTGACCCATTTACATAAACGGGTCGAGTTCTCTTCACCCAAACCCATTTATTTCGGGTCGGGTTCGTGTCGTGTTCTCGTGTCGTGTCAACTTTTGCCAGCCCTACTGCCTACTGGTATCATTTTACCTCTCATGAGTCATGCCATTTGATTTACTTCATGGATAATGGATACGGAGTATAATATATCTCAATTCATATCCTTGTCATAGCAAATGACAATACATTTAGTCATTATTATTTCATTTATAGTTCTTGCTAAATATTATTTGAAAGGTCTCAATAAATATATATTGATAGGATTTTAACAAGTAATTATACGTCAAAAAATATAAAGAAAAAGCTAAGCTAAGTTCAGTTCAGCTAGAACATGCGGCCGTAAATCGGAAATCGTAAATATCATTAAAATTGAATGTGTAGTAAAAATTGTGCAGAAAAATTGATGTAAATCTATTTTAGATATGAGACTGGATGAGAAGGATCATTACTTTTTGGCCAGGGGTCATTATTATGTACTCGATGGGTCATTCATGACTACCCGATGAGTCATTAATACTCAGTTTCATGTATAACATTATAAAATAGGTTCACACAATTTAAAAACTAAATTGAACTAAAAAATAATCTAAGAAAAACTCTTTTGATTTAGATTTAGGAGCTAATAATAGTAAAATTCACTTAATTAAGGTCGGGCCCTAAGTAACTACTCGTGTATACTTTTTTTTTAGAACTATTTTTTTAAGAACAGAATGGACGTACAATTTTGATTGACATGATAAACCGGCTATATATATTTGGCATATACTGTAGTACAATTTTTATTTCCTTCTGGTTCCTCCAGTTTTTCTTTCTATGATTCTATCATATGCCTATACCGTAGCTGCTGAACGACATGACGTAAAGTAGAAAAAGAAAACCCAGCTTTCGTCTTCCCTCGTGTCAATACGATGACGTAAACCTCATAAAAATTTTGATTAGTGCCTGGCATACACTCTTTATGAAGAGGATACTGTCTTTCTCGTTCTTAGGCTGCAATGACGGTTTAGTTTACTACTCAGACGAACTTATCTTTGGACAAAGACCTATCCACTAGGCACCTAGCTAAGCCCTGACAAGTTAAGTTCAATTGAAGTGAGCTTATTTATACCCAATAAGTTTTTCGGTACACCGAGTAAAATTGTAATTAATAATAATACACTGACTAATTATATTTATAAGGTGAATAATACAGAGTAATATATAATGTATTGTAATGGCTTGATAAAGCATCCCGGTTGGTGTGAATTTACACCCAATATACCTAATAATTGGAGATTCATACCTTTAATTAGTCCGTTTTATTTTTCATCATATAATACGTTTCTGCGCAGCTTCTTGAGTAATGCCTGATGTAGAGAAGTGTGTTTGGCTAACTTGTGTTTCTCACTAACCGTAGGTGTAATTATATACAACCTAGACAGCACCCAACATGGGCCTGATAATGTATACTGTAAAATACATTACACTAGGTACATATAGCCCAATACTCCCCCTCAAGTTGGAGCATGTGGATTAACAATGCCCAACTTGCCGACTAAATACGAAAACTGACGTTGCTCTAAAGACTTAGTTAAAATGTCCGCAAGCTGATTAGAAGAACGAACATACGATGTAGAGATAAGCCCCGCTAGAAGCTTTTCCCGAACATAGTAACAATCAATGTCTATGTGCTTAGTTCGTTCATGAAACACGGGATTGGACGCAATATGCAACGCAGCTGTATTGTCACAAAACAAACGCATGGGGGACGTGTGGGCGAGACCAAGTGAATGCAGCAAGTGACGAAGCCACACAAGTTCAGCAGTAGTGTTAGTCATGGCATCGAAACTCGACCTCAATTGAAGAACGAGACACGGTATCCTGTTTCTTCGTCTTCCAAGAGATGGGCGATTGGCCAAGTTTAACAATATAACCTGTGACCGAACGACGGGACATGGGACATGTACCCCAGTCAGCATCACAATGAGCAGTGATCTGAAGATTACTATGAGCAGATTGCACTGAGCATAACTCCCTGGCCAGGAGTGCCCTTGAGATAGCGAACAACTCGCTGAGCTGCGTCCCAGTGCTTTTGACGAGGCTGTTGCATAAATTGTGCAAGGACATGCACGTAGTAACTCAACTCAGGATGAGTGATGGTAAGGTAGATTAGACGTCCCACCAAGCGACGATACAGAGTAGGATCGCTTATAAAAGGACCATCAGGATCAGCGAGCTTATGATTCTGTTCCATTGGAAACGAGGCCGGTTTGGCACCAAGGAGACCGGTATCCTGTAAAATATCAAGGACATACTTGCGCCGGGACAGGAAAATGCCATCCTGATTTCGAGCAACTTCAATACCCAAAAAATATTTCAATTTTCCCAGATCCTTCATGTGAAAGCAAGAGTGGAGATGAATTTTCAAGTTAGCAATGCCAATATCATCATTGCCCCATATAATCAAATCATCCACATAAACCAAGACACAAATAGATTTCCCATTACGGTGCAGAGTGAACAAAAAGTTATCGGCATGCGACTGAACAAGGCCAAAAATGCGAAGAGCACCATTTAGTTTTGCAAACCAATTACGCGGAGCCTGGCGAAGACCATAGATGGATTTATGAAGACGACAAGCCTGACGAGGATGTGTCGTATGAAACCCAGGCGGAGGACGCATGTATACTTCTCATGCAAATCACCATGCAAGAAAGCATTATGGACATCCATTTGCCAAACTTCCCACTGACGTGCTGCAGCAACAGCTAACAAGGTACGGACAGTAACCATTTTGGCCACAGGCACAAAAACCTCTTTGCAGTCTTCACCCAACTTTTGGTTATTACCACAGGCAGCAAGACGCGCCTTATAACGCTCAATAGTCCCATCAGACTTGTATTTGATACGATACACCCAAGAGCTGGGAAGAGCACGTTTACCAGGAGGTAAAATCTGTAGAGACCAAGTGCGAGTATCATGCATAGCATCTATCTCAGATTGCATAGCCGCACGCCAGTAAGGGTCAGTGCGCGCTTCACCGTAGGTGTAATTATATACAACCTAGACAGCACTCAATATGGGCCTGATAATATATACTGTAAAATACATTACACTAGGTACATATAGCCCAATACCTGAGAATATCGGAATGTTATTTAACTTTTTGGCAGCCAGAATACCCTAGTCTTGAAAAATGCAATACTCGTATATCTGTTAGTTACTCCGTATATCACAAACTACGGGTGTAAAGAGAAAGCGAGCATCTAGCAACCGCCAACCGGTAAAGACTAAAGAGGTTACTATAGCTGATAATTATAAGCGGTATTTTCTTGGAACCCTAGCGTTCTGGCGCTCTGCTGTGGAGTATATAGCTAGCTGTTGCGTAGGTGGCTAGGTGCCAAACACCTGATGAATATAATGAATAATCGTCAGGGAACTTTAAAAACCATCCACTTTGTCTTGAATTACGGTTGTTATAAACATTAATCGACGTCACCCATCTTAACTGGTGATGGGACGATGGCGGGAGATAAAATTATTGAATGATAAACATACAGAGTAGTGGATTGTGGAAAGAAACAAGTACGGTAGAAATTACAGTTCTCGATGACAGCCATAGCTCATAGGCCATATTCCATAGGATCTTTTGATTGATCGCTTGTGTACGATCAAATCTACAAGCTCACTGTCAAAAAGAAAAAATCTACGAAGTACAAGCAAGTTAGTGGTTATAAAAAAATTCTACAAATTGGTTTTTGTTTTTGTCATAAAAAATTGATGTGCTTGGATGTATACTGCGTAGTATTTTGTTATACTCCGTAGACGCCTGCATTTTGTCCTTTGGATACCTCATTTCCCCCCTATTCCAATTTGTTTGGTTTCATGATTTCATCGTGAAATCCTTTCATTTTGCATCTCCATTATAATGTGTAATCCTCCATTTTGATTGTGTTTTTGTACTACAATATGCTCAAAAATACGTACTCGGACTTGATGGACTCCATATATAGTCCATGCTCCATGCTAGCATACAAGACTCCTGTTATATGCATATTTGATAAATAGTGCTTCATGTTGAAGGAGCATATTGAGTTTAATCTACCATTAAGTTCGTTTTTTATACAATAGAAATATCAATTGTTTTCTCAGTGTTGCTTGTAGATAAAATATGTGACACCCCGCCCTTTGCGGCGGAGGTTACCTTACAATCTTAAACTAATGACTAGCCCCATCCATAGCCCACAGACCACAACATGTTCTCCAAGCGGACTTTATCCTCACTCACCCGCATCTTCATGGAAAGTTCTTCCTAAGAGGTTACTCATTCTAACACTACTCTCAAACTGACTCTTTAACTTTGCAGTATTTATGAGATAATTTTTCTAAAAAAAAAAAAGGTGCGCCTTGATGTTGTATGTAGTACTATCAATCCTCTTAGATTGTGTTTTGTTTAACTTTAGTACTAACATTTTTTTCTCAGTTAATTTCAATTCAATGGAGTTTCGAAGGTTTTGAGTGGTTTTCAACTGGCCGGTTGACCAAAAAAAATTAAAAAAATTTAATACCAGTTAAGACAATTAAACCGGTACGATCGAACCAATGAAACAATAGAGAGGCCGGTTTGATGTCCAATTCCGTTTTCAAAACATTTGTTACAAATGACACTTTTTTGGGTCCAAAAACGAGTGCTTGGTACTGTTGGTACTTGGTAGTACACAATTACAAACTTCATGTTTCACTCAAATAATGTCAAGCGGTGATAATGTACAATAATGGGCATAGCTTTATGGGTTCAAGCCTACTTCAGGGTGGTTGTACTTGTACTATATACTCAGTATTTACGAGTAGAAAAAAGTGGTAGCCGGTGTTCCTATAGATGCTGAGTCGTGACAAAAATGTATGAAATAATGGTACGTACGTACTGAAGATGAACGTACGTACTCATGGGAGAGAGTTGAGCGACTCATTATATGTACTACTATGAGTATGACAGTATGACTGGGATTGAAAAGATGGAATTTTATATCACTGATGATCGATGGAGAATCCGAAAGAAAAGATGGAGAAAAGACACATCCTAGCCTTCTTGCATGTCTTGTCCTCTACATTTGGTTGTCGGTTGACAAGCCACTATTCCCCCCACCCCCAGGACAACCCGCTCCCCCTAAAAAAAAACCAATCTGGGTGATCGTAGGAGGTTCTTTGAGCTTCTCTACTCACCGTTTGACTTGAATGTACGTTTGGTACCCTATACTCTATTGTCTATTCCCCTTAGCTTGTTATTTTTCTCCTCGGACTAACAAGAGGCATTGCCTGGGTTTTTATAAATTCTAAGAAGGCAACAAGATGATTGAGGGCGTAGCCTTTAGTTTAGTACGTCCAGGTCATTCGGTTTAATTTTTCTCACTTCAAATCGTAATTTACAAACACGAGAATTTTGAATCACAATATGTATTCATAGTTCTTAATATATATATCATTGGAAATGTACTGCCATGTCGCCTCGATCCTCCAATGTCCAAATCCAATAACCCTAGGCCTTCTACTTAAATGTTTTTTTCCAATTGTTCCCTTGTTGTCTTTTCGTGTATCAGTTACGATGGTGGGTGGGCGCTTGTTGTGGTAGTTTTATGCTGTGGTGGGTGGGTGTTTGTTGTGGTATTTTTATGCGATTGTTATGTTACAATAGGTGACAATTCCGTAAAGTTGAGGTGGAGAGAGAATGGAGTTCAGGGCTTAGACTTCGTAGAGGCCATGTGCGATAGCCGAAATTAGGGCCTTAAACTTGAGACCAAAAAATTATTGAGGCTCTAAATTACCAAAATTCGCCGCTTAGGAAAATTTTGACGCTTTCTTGAAAATGTTCCACGCTAAAAAGGGTCATACTATTTGTGACGCTTAGTTGTACTGACAGTATTTTATGACGTTTTATTGCGTCGAAAATATGTGTTTTTTGATGCTTTATTGTGTCAAAATAGTGTTTTTTTAGCGAAAATATGTGTTTTTTCAAAGCTTTTTAGCGTCGTTTTTGTACTATAAATGAAATGTGAGGCACTTTGGCCGCATCGGGCCTGAGCCATCCCTGCTTATACACTAAGAAAAATTATGTTATAAATGAATAATAATTACTCCCTCGTCCCAAAATAATCTTGTCAATTGGTATTGGTATAAGGTTTTAGGTAGTAGAGTTGTGTGGTTGAGATTTCTTAAAAAAAAAAGGTAAGAAAGAAGGTAAACAACTCAAAAGCTTCCTTATATAGTAGTGTAAAAAACTTTATGTAACACCTCAAAAATAGAAAGTGTATAGAATATTTTAGAACAGAGAGAGTATGTGAATATAGGTGTGCTTAGACCTGGAAAACTGGTCATGCGGTTTGGTTTCGGTTCGGTTTGGGTCAATCTAGATTTCTTACTTTTTGGGTCGGGTTGCGGTTCGGGTTGTTTCGGTTTGGGTTGTTTTCGGGTCTATAATTTTTTAAAACTGTTGACTTAAAAAATGCATTTTTAGCACAGTTGCTTGAAAATTTTCAGGTTGGGTTCAGTTCAGTTCGGGTGAGAGCAGGTCTCGAGTTAACTTTGTGTTGTAACTTTCGTATCTATTTCGGGTTTCGGGTCGGATATTTCGGTTCGAATCAATGGGTTAAGGTCAGTTTTGCCAGGTATAGGTGTGATTAGACCTGGCAATCGGGTCGGTCAGTCGGGTTTCGAGTTCGGTCGTTTCGGATCGGTTTATTTTCGGGTTCGGTCATTTTCGATTTGTACTTTTCGGGTCGGGTTCCGGTCGGGTGGGGTTTGACCCAACGGGTTTGCACATTTTGTTTTGTTCGATAAAAATATTATTTTATCAATATTTTATTAATATTTAAACATTTTTTCAATATTTTTTTAAAAATATTATTATTTTATTATATTTTAATGAATTAAAATTGTAAAATATACATTTATAAATGTTTTATTGGACAAACGGGTCT
>ONZK01002983.1:33310-47264 GCA_900322385.1 Pharnaceum exiguum
ATTTTACCGGTTTTTTCGGGTTCGGTCAGTTTCGGGTTCGGTCAAATTTTTCGTGTTCATGACCCAGTTTTTTCGGGTCGATTTTTCGGGTCATACCGGGTCGGGTAAATTTCTGCCGGGTCTAGGTGTGATGTTGTGCTACTAAACACAAATGAATAATAATGCAGACATAGGTTGCCCACTTGCCCTACATCTTTAGACCATAGAGAGAGAATTAGAGACATTCGGAGAACCCCACTAGCTTTATCAGCCTTTTCTTTTCCTCCTTTTATTTCTTTCCTCCTCGATTTCTTTTATTAGTTGATGTCAAGCTGAAACCCCACATTTACCACAGATAATATAATTACTGATTAGACGTTATGAATGAGACTAAAACGTTGCATTTCTAATTTTCTACTCTGTTCTTCAGATACTCCGTAATAGGATAATCTGTGGAAACTTGTCAACAAAAAAGAAGAATATCTGTGGAAGAACTACGTAGTCGTGGTATAGTTTCGTGTCAGATTTTGATTGGATGCATCGTGCTAGTTAAGGCCCCTCCTTCCCGTAGTTGAAGTTAACTTGGTTAATTCTAATTTCTTAAAACTAGATTCTTACCCAGTCACACACTAGAATATAGTCATTGGTGGATCTAGTCATTTATTGAATCCATTCCATTTAATATATGGATTACAATTTAAGATAAATACTTTTGGCTAAGTCTGCAAGCTGTTTAATGTAACGTTATAATTCATGTTTTTTCATTCAATTTAGTATTTTTTTTCCGTTCACTTTAGTTTATTTCAAATTACAATATAATTTTGACTGCATTTGATTTTTTGCAGCTCAATTCAGTTTCTGTTACTCAATTCAGTTTCTGTTACTCGGCATATTTATTAGTTATATTTTAGTGGGTTTAAGGGAAAGTATAACCTTTATACTCAAGTATACTATCTATAATATGTGACCCTTAATATAAAAGTGTAAATGTGAGTTTTAAAATCCACATGATCACCTTTGTACTCACAAATTCACAATTAAGTAAATCCATGGGACCCATATGCATTTTCTTTTTAAAAAAATCCTAATCTCCTCTCTCATAGCCTCCACTTAGAAAACTCCTCAAGAAGCCCTAATGGGGCTTTCGTTGGCCATTTACCATCGATAAGCCCCTTCCTCCTTTCAGTTTTTAGATTATTTTTATGTTTTATTCTATCTATTTCAATAAATTTCGCTCTTTGGCTTCCTTTGTGAGGCTAGTTAAATTATCCTTTGTGATAGGTTATTTACTCCTTCGTGAGGCTTTTTGGCTCCTTTGTGAGGCTTTTTGGCTCCTTTATGAGGCTTATTGGCTCCTTTGTGAGGCTTAGTGTTATTGCGGTGATTAACTTACACCAAAGTATGATTTCCGTTGAAGATATGTTTTGGGGATACCGGACATATGAAGATTTATTATGCAGTATGAACACCAGCAGTCAAGTGATTATAATATTGAAGTTGAAGAGCTCAATTCCCGGGAAAGATGCAGAGACATTGAAGGAAATATGCTCGAATTCATGTTCAATTGTTTTAATTTTTTGTCTTGTTGGTAAAATTTATACTAGTATAACTGATCTAGCATGTTCTAGGGTTAATTTCTAGATGCCGTATGGCTTTTCTATGAATGAAAATCTCCTATTCCCCTTTTCTCAAAAAATAAATAAATAAAATCTTAAGTGAGTTTAACTACTAAAGTAGAAAGTATAGTTAAAGTCTAAAACAAAAAATTGTGATGTGTCACTTTTGTTATACTGAGTATAATGGTTAAGCATGCCCTTAGATGAGAACAAAATACACCCTAAGTCAATCTCTATTGCACCCTTATTATATATATAATATTAAAAGATCATGAAATGAAACCATCATCAAGAAATTTGATTTTAGATAGACTTAGTATTAGTTTTTTTTTTAAATTTACTCTTGAGAGGATTTTAAATAAGGGTTGTTTTGACAATTATTCTATGAAATGAAGAGAGTACGACAAGTCGACAACAACTACTACTACTATTACTCAGGTTAATCCCATCTTAGGTGGGGTACTAGGGAGTTCAATGTACGCAATTGTATCTCGAAAATCGGGAGAGTGTTTTCAAAATGACCCACATAGTAATATTTGTAATTTAACTGTGCTAGTTGTGCCAAAAGTTGATGAGATGAATGTCATGAATTACATAAAGTTGTGGCATTAATTGATATATTATTCCTTATGTAACACTTGGCCGTAACCTATAATATGAGTAAATACTTTTGGACAACATATATTAATTTTTTTATATTTTAATATTGACTTTATCATTTTCCGAATTTAGCTCGGGTTTTTGTTGAATTCAGTTTGAAGGAGTCGCGCATACACTAACAGCTACATCTCAACACATGGAGGGAAAGAAACATTGACAACACTTGGACCTCTAGAAATTCTATATTAAAATTAATTGGCAATATGAAGAGAAATATTCTTGATCTTTATATTGGTAAAATCTCTCTAATCTCTTCAATGTTTAGGGGGAGTCATAAGATCCGTACAAAAAAACAAGCCCCTAATATCAAGGTCTAACCATACCAATTATCCAAATTTCTCTGCTTTCTCAAAGTATTAGCTAGTTTTTTTTTATTGCCCGTCTGGTTTAGTGAAGCATTGCTCCAACTACATTCGTACTCGACCCGAGCCGCACACTAGATTGTGCTGGGTGAGTCTCGCAATGAGAATCTCTACATACGATTATGTTCGAACTTGAGATCTCGCTTAAACAGTATAAAACCGATTACTACTTCCCAACCCCACATTAGTCCTCAAATATTAGTTTAAATCTGTTTATTTGAGTCAAACCTATTTATGATTGGCTCACTTAGCCCATGCTTACATTTATGGCCTTACTGTTGAGGAAAATGTTTGTTCTTTTCCATTTTCGTGTTTTTTTGCAAGAATCGGGAGATGGATCACAGTACGAATGCGTGGCCAAATTGCAATAGAACCTTGGCAGTGCAAAGGGTAGATAGACAGATTAGAAGGATTACGTGCCCTTGAATTACTGCACCCTCATAGTCTATAGACCCCTATTCCCACTTCTCGATTTGATAACTCATTCTGCCCCTTCCAAGTTCAATTTCACGTTACTATACTCATTTCCTTCGATTTTTTTGTACAACCATTGTAAACTTGCACCAAATCAGTTTATCATTTATTACAACATAGTTATAATTATTAATCAATTTTAAGAAATTATTAGTCATCCTCTAACTACTATATTTGTTATCACATACGAGTACTAATTAGTCAACTTGTGGATAGTGGATACTATTAATCAGTGCTAGATAGCACTGATCAACTTTATCACTATTTATCACATGTTATGAATATACATCGGATGTATCAAAGACTTGTTGACTCATTTCATATTCCAATTCTCCCTTTTATTTGGGCATTAGGCTTTGTTTATGAGAAAATATAGGTAGCTAGATGTTAGTATATCATAATTAGTAGTTAGTAATTATCAGATGATTAAGCAGTTATACAGTTTAAACTTTCGATGAATAGTAAAAAAATTATTAAGAAAAATATATAGTAAAGAGCATTTTAAGTATTTTAAATTACTATTCATGAGGCACCAGAAAAACTGGTTTGGATCAATTAAAAATTTTTTGAATGGTAAAAAATTCTCATTACACCTACAAACTACTATAAACACTCTTTTAAACCTTTTTCTTTAAACGGTAACAAGACTTAAAAAATAAAGAATGTTCCTTGTAAGTTTTAACACCGTACCCATATGGCACAAATACTCCTATATATTATTGTTTATTCACAAGAAGTTTGAATGAGGATACAGTGGCGTTTTAAAAAACAAAAATACTACCTCCGTTTCTCTTTATTTTTTAACTTTGGGCCTGGGCACATTATTTAAAGATATGGGTAGTTTTGGGAGAATTGGTGGAGAAGTAAGGGAAGAGTTTGAAAGATAGGTGGTGTAATAAGAGTAAAAAGTAAAGACAACAACAACAACCGAGTGTAAATCCCCATTTAATGGGGATGTTCGGTGGTCGGGATGTACGCAATCTTACCCTTATTTTAAAAAATAGAGAGATTGTTTTCGATATTGACCGTAATTGCATTGCTGCATTGAAGATGGAGCGTGGGATAAGGAAAAAATGAGGAAAATGAGGGAATCGGGGTTTTTAATATAAGGTTAGTTTGATCAAAAATAAAAGATTGCATTCATTTCGTATGTAGTGAGGGGTGCAAATTAAATTTAAACTACCTAGTACGGCTTTTAAATCAACCAATTATCTAGCTATTAGATGACCAATTTAGAAAACAAAACGAAAAAAATTTCTACTGTTTGTAATTGATTCTTATTACCCTTCTAGCTAGTCGTGGATAACCACCAATCACTCTCAGCAAATAGTATGGCCGAACTGTGTAGAGACAGCAACTAGTAGTTCACATGACGATTCTTTCTTCTACAGAATAATCCCAAATTATAGTCATAAATACATACATATACATACAGTATATAATAAAAGTATAATAAATTCAGCTCGTAATATAAGGTGGCCAGTGAAATGGCAGTGAAATCCTCAGTGCCACTGCCACTGCAAGAAAAGAGGGAGAAGTAGCTTAGAGAAACGAAAAGAGTATCATCGGGAAGGCAAAGTTTTCATTTAGCAGTACACTATCTATCTATCTCTATTCCACTCTCTCTCTACTGCATTCATCGCGTGCAGCCTCCTCTCCTCTCATGCATCTGATCTCCAAAACCAAACAAAAATAATTGCTTTTGCTGTTTATTGAGCAGAGAAACCCAAGACACTAGCTAAAAAAGCTAACCTCAAAACCCAAACACCCCATTTTGCTGATTATTATTGTATTGCCAAAGGAGAAAGTTTTAAAAAGCAAGCTAACTAGCTAGCACAAGCTCACACATATCATATATCATATCATCATCAGTTATTGTTTTTGCTGCCAGAGATTTTGGCAGTGAGAACGAAAAGAGGAGGATATATAATAGATAGATACTAGTAGATGACGACAACTATCACTTAATAACCCAGTGGTTTTTTCTTAGGATTTTGCTGTAAAAAGCCTGCTTATTTCTTTGTGTAAGCAGCTTGAAACCCGGGAGCCACCTTTTCCTCTTTCTTTCTTTACCTTACCTCCTTTATTATCTTTCAGAGTGAGAGAAAGAGAGAGAAAGCAATCAGTGAGTGACTGTATCTATCTGTGTGAGTGAGCATAAAAAGACACAGACAAATTGTTGTTTGTAAAATGGTTCCATTCACTTACTGAAAACAAAAAGAAAAAGTAACAAGAAAGAAAAAAAGAACAAAGAGCCACAGATTATTAGGTTTTTGAGCTTAGCTTGCTTGCTTGCTTGCTAGAGAGATAGAAAGAGAGAGAGTGTAATGGAGGGTGGAAATAGTACTACTGCTAACATGATGATGGAAAATGGATTATACCCTATGATACTCATGAGCCATAATCCAAACAACAACAACAACAACAACAGCAAGACTCATCAGCATCATCATCAGTTGTGTTCATCATCATCTTCATCTCATCAGCATCATCACCACCATCATCATCAAGCTGGTGCTGCAGCTGGCTGTTATGATCTCATGGACATGGAGAGAGAAAGTAATCCTAACAACAACAACAGCAACAGTGGTACTAATAACAACAACAACAACAACAACAACAACAACAACAACAACAACAACAACAACAACAACAACAACAGCAGCAGTGGTGCTAATAATGGGAGTATTAAGGCCAAGATTATGGCTCATCCTCACTACCCTCGCTTGTTATCTGCATATGTTAATTGCCAGAAGGTGATTATATGTACTATGTACAACTTTGATGTAAAGTTTGAGTCTTTGATGTCCATCTAATCTAGCCTAGCCTTGACTCCTTTCTCTCTCTGTCTCTCCACTGCATTCATTTCATGTCACCTTGACAAGATCTGAGAGGTGATATGATATGATGAAACCCCCCTTTGAAAGAAAGAACTGTAGAGCTAGTATACTATAGAGTCCCACCTGATAGAAAATATAATTAGAAAATATAAGCATCAAAGGAAAATTCTTGACATGGTTTACAGCTTGCAGGTTGATTGATATGTTGTCTGCAGTACTATACTGGGCTTGCAGAATTGATAAAACCCCTACTGAGACCCACTTGAAGAAAATTTCATATCTTTCATATATTGTGTACCTTCAAATTTCTTTACCAAAATAAATACAATATATATAACCCCTCAAATAAAAATGAAATAAAAAACCTATCTCTTCATGATAAAATGATATTTTCTGATACTTTTTTTTCATTTGTGTATCAGGTGGGTGCTCCACCAGAAGTAGTTGCAAGGCTAGAGGAAGCAGAAGCAATGGCAACGGGATCACAAGGAGGGGGAAGAGGATCAGGATATCTAGGTGAAGATCCAGCTTTGGATCAGTTTATGGAAGCATATTGTGAGATGCTTACAAAATATGAGCAAGAGCTTACAAAGCCATTCAAAGAAGCTATGCTTTTTCTCTCAAGGATTGAGTGCCAGTTCAAAGCCCTAACCCTTTCTTCTGCATCAGGCTCACCTTCTTCAGGTGAATATCTGTATTCCATTCTCTCTCCAAAACTCTCTCCATACTACTGTTTTATCTCCTCATCTGTGAGTTGAGTTTGCTTGTGGCTTTTGGTTTGAGGGTTTTGGAAGCTAAGAGGAAAGGTCTCTTTCAACCTGATTTCTTTCTTGTATGTACAGCAGTGTATTAGAAGAAGTAACACTTCGCATTGTTATTGTGATAGTTATTATATGTGCATGTGCATGTTTCCAAGAGAAGATCTTGGAATTACAACAACATAATTACAACACCACATTCTTTCCCTTTCTCTAACCCATTCATATTCTCTCCTTTTCGGTATGGATCTCTCGTTCATTGCATTATTGATCTTTGTTTATTTTATGTGTTCTTGGAAATAGGGTTTCTTCTAGCTACCTGCATGGGCCATATTTAATTGCTAATTATGCATCTTATGCCTTCTCTCCGGATCTTTTCCCCATCTTGTGTGGTTTAGTATAATATTACGCCATCACGTTGGATGATGATGGATCCCAAGGTTTGTACTTTTATTCATGTCAAAACTCAAAACTATTTGTTCCATTTGTTTATGCAGAAACGTTGCCCAAATGAGATTCTCTTGTGTAGCCTTCTAAAGTCTAATGCCTAGCTATAGAACGAATAGTAAAAAGTTTAATGCCTAGCTATTTTGTCTCGCTGCATTTTGTAATTTTTCCTTCTATTATTGTATTTGTCATTGCTTAAGGAATGTTCCATCACATGAGCTTTGAAATCTCCAATTATGTTTTGTGTGATCTTCTTTTTCAAGTGTTTTCTTGATGTATTTTATGAAAATGGGGTTTAACTGAAAAATGTCATGTTGTACATATACAGTAGATAATTTCTTTTTTAGATTATTCATTAAGCCTGCTACAACATGTTCTATATGCATTCATTTTGCTCAGTGAATGTCCTATAGTCAAAGCTTTAAAACATGGTATGATCCTTGTAGCAGCAACCTCGACCTTACCCTCTAGTCCTCCTTATGTTTGGAGTTTTCTTAGGTTATACCTAGCTTCATCAGTCCTCTCAACCTCTTGAACTTGAAGTAAATTTTTGTTTTTACCAAACAAGTCTATCCTCAATTATTGCTGCCTGCCATACGGCCATACCCCAAAGGAAGTAAATTAAATGCAGATAGAAATATTGAGAACCTCGTTGTGACTTGGAAACTCAATTGTCTTTGCTTCTTCTTTTTTCCCTTTTGCTGCCTTTGAGGTGTCATTCTAGCTCTAATGAATTTGATTATTCCCTTAGTTATTCTAGTTCTTGTTGTATCGAAGATCTGTTTAACTTCAAGCTGTGTAAGCTATCTCTGCGGATAGATGAATCTCAAGAATGTAATGACTGTTGTGAGGTCCATTCTGGTTTTGAGTTTCTTATCTGCGGCCTCCTAGTAAATGAATGGTGATCATGGGTGAACTTATTGTTCATGTGCAGCATTGTGAATTTCATCATGGAAGCTGAATTATACCCTCTTGGCTAGACTTGTTTTCGTGCAGCTAATGAAATTTTATGCTTCTCTTACTCTCATGGTACTGATGTGATGCATGTCGTTAATTGTCATGTCTAAATTATCAAGCTCTATTATCATACCATTATCTAGGAGATCCTATGATACTTGGGATTGTTTGGCATGTGCTAGGAAAATTCGGTGCAAGGTTGTCAACAAGGAATGGGGAAAGAGAGAAGGGAGGCTTGTATCACAATTAAGCTCAATCTTCTTCCTCCTAACTTATTCTAATTGTTGGAGTATAAATAATCAGAATAAGTTTTGCATGATCTTTACCGGCAAATTAAACCGAGGAAGCAATCTTCGTTTTTATTAGTTGCAGTGTTTTATTTATTAAGGCTAAGTTGTTGTTTTTGTTGTATTAGTTGCTTAGACGTTCCATGAGTAAAAATAGATTCATGGTAGAAGGAATGAGAAAAGGAGGAGATGAGGACGCTGTGCTATTCTAATTAAGGGGTTGGAATGAAAAAGCTTTGTATGTTATTTTATAATCAGATTAACTAGATGCATGGCAAAACTGATGCCACCTTGTTCTTTCCCTGGAAAAGTTGATCTTTGTTGAAGATATGGTTCATGATGTCGGTTTTGAGGTCATCTTGAGGTTTATGATTAATCTGATTAGGTTTATTTGACCATATTGTCTACTGCATTAAAAAATATTTAATCTAATGGTTCTGCTGCAGGCACGTGATTAGTCTCATCAAATCATTATGAATGAATGCCTGCCTTGTATTAGAGCAAGAATCTTAGAAGCATAGTTTGTTGTTTTAGCCTTTGTTTGATTTATTGATGACCTAAAAGAGGTGGTTGCCCATTCTGTGTTGCTTATTCACTGGACTTTATGGACTTAATTTATGTCACTTCACAACTACGTGGGACATATAATAAAGGTTAAAGTTTTCTGTAGGTCTGCGAGGAGCCACTTACTAGTTGGTTGGATACTGATCAAATCAATGCCAGATCATCCTGAGATTAGTTTTCCAGTTCCAAGTGCTTCTACTATATTCACATCTTAAAGTTTAACATATGCTTGGACCTTAGGTTGTTAATAATGTGTCAGAGAGACTGAGTTGATGTACCATTTCCTTGTGCATTGGAAGATCATGAATTGAAATTCCTTACGTGATAATATTGCAAGCCATTTTTAATGCTTATTGTAATGCCTATTTTATTTCTAAAAGCAGTTTTACTTTGGATTTTAATTACAAATAAATCTTTCTGTGTGCAGCTTGTGGTGACGGTGCTGATAGGAATGCATCGTCCGACGAAGATATTGATGTGAACAACAATTTTATTGATCCTTCAGCTGAAGACCGGGAGCTTAAAGGCCAGCTGCTACGCAAGTACAGTGGATATTTGGGAAGTTTGAGGCAGGAGTTCTTGAAGAAAAGGAAGAAGGGTAAGCTTCCCAAAGAAGCGAGACAGCAATTGCTGGATTGGTGGAGCAGGCACTACAAATGGCCATATCCTTCAGTATGTTTCTTCTCTATCAGCTCGATTCTGTAAAATATCATCTTTGATGTTTCCCAAGGAGCCTTCCATAGTTGTGCATATCCTGTCTGATAGCCCATTCCTTCACTTCTTGTTGCTTTGTTGGCCATGATTCCTTTTAGCTAATGTGGATTTCCATGTCGATTTGGTTAGTGATAAATGGTTACTCGTGCTCGTTTTCATTCCAAAATTTTAGTAACACATGTTAAGGGCCTTGATATGTTAGTAATCCAATTTCACCACAATGCTACCAGATAGACTGATTTAAGGATTGGTTGACATGGACTGTGTTTTAATGTCTCTTCACAGCATCTTTCACCCTGTCATTTTCATTAGGTAGTAGGTCTTTTCTGATAGAAACATGCGACAGGTTCAAGCTACCTCTTAGAATGAATATCCAATTAAGATTGAAGCACACATGATCTTGTTCCATATTTAGTACTTCCTTAGATTTCAAATCTGTTTAATTTTTGGTTCAATTTGAAATGAAGCTGAATTCTCATCGGTTTAGTGTGGGTATATTTCCATCAACTGATAGACATGAATAGTTATGACATTGATATCTAGCACTATGCCACATGCCTATTTTGTCTAGTGTTAAATCTGAACTATGTATAAGAATTGTAGTTAAGTAGCCAGATCTCAGGCTTGTAGGACTAATTAAACTCATCTGTGATGACGTCTTGTAGGAGTCCCAGAAGCTGGCCCTAGCAGAATCAACAGGGTTGGACCAGAAGCAGATCAACAACTGGTTCATCAACCAGCGGAAACGCCACTGGAAGCCATCCGAGGACATGCAGTTTGTGGTTATGGACGCGGCTGCCCATCACGCCCACCACGGTCATCCCCATTATAATTATATGGACAATGTTCTTGGCAATCCTTTTCCTATGGACGTCTCCCCTACCATGATGTAATAATCTATGTTTTCATTATCATAATTAAGGATAAATTAATTAATCTCTACCACTTCTTGTGAAACGGTAATGCTACTGGTGATATGTTCTTATTTTTAAAAGCTTTGAAAGACTGGGAATATGCTAACGGATAATTTGTCTCGTTTCATGCAGTAGCTGTAGCTTGTTTGCCTTATATTTATCAATGCTGACCAGGATATATACCTCTACTTGCTTGAACACCAACCCCTCCCCTCTTCTCCCCTTTATTTGGCTGGTGGACTCACACTATAGTACTGCTTTTCTTCTGTTGATATCGCGGCTCTACTGTTTGATTTCTCCCGATGCCAATATTTTGATGTTTGGGCATTCATGATAATGGTGTATGAGAGCTTTGTAAAAGGCATCGACAATGGCCGAGTGACCAACCTTTACATTAGCACATGTAATTAAAGCATGGCACTTAGTGGCTATCCCTCTCCTGCACGTACGTTGGAATTGGCAGTGCCTACTGCAATCACCAGGAGGGACTGAGGGAGCATAGGGGCTCCTCTGAAATCCACTCATATGAGTCATATCCACTTTGAGACCGTCAGTGTATTACCATGTCTCCCCCTGAAATAGAATTTCATCATCTACCTCACACTTAGCTATCATCAGGTAAATGTCGCAGTACTTATCCCAGCAACATATGGACAACAGTACAATGATCATGCTATGATCATGGCCGTATTGCAAGTAGACCCGACCAAATCAGTAGTTCCACAACCCCTTGTTGCAGCGAATGCATCTTCCCCCATTATCCGCCTAACCTAATTAATTGTCCCATAATCCCTAACTTGCTGCAGGAAATGCATCTTCTCCGCCATCGGCCATAAACGATATCTCATGTATTTCATAACAACAAGATGAATGACAGGCTTACGAATGAAAATCAGTATGCTGAAGTATATATATACCGTTGTTAGACCAGCAGTAGATTTCCACTCAATCAAAAATTTACATGTACCTACAACTTAAGAGAACAGAAAATTGTGTGCAACGGTTTGGTAAGCGTGAGAGACAGCCACATTTGAGCTTCTAGGGGTTCCATCTTAAATCAATTGGCATGACGCATGAGAAAGAGTAACCAAGAGTAACCATCTAGGCTTTATATTGGTTAAACACTTAAACCTCTCCACTTTTGTTCATGTGGGACAACATTCTCTAACAGTATAATTCTCAACTAGTATAGGGACTCCAACCAAATGGAATATTTTGAGAACTCACAACGCAAAACAACAATCCCAGTAAAATTCCATTTTAGATGGGGTAATGAGGGCGTCTAATATACGCAGCGTTACCCCGATTCGAATAAATTCGAATAAACAACAAGGCAAAACACTGAACTTAATTCCAAGAGCGGTAACAAAATTTATGTCACCGAAAATAGGGAAGTGTTTAGAGACGATCGTCTCATAGTCTCATGCATCGACATTTTTGTTCTTTTTGGAACAAATGGAGGCCGGGAATCCCATCTTGCTGACCGAAGACAATCCTCATTACTAATTGGCCCTGTTCGTTTCGCAGCTTATTGGCAGCTTATTTAATAATCTTAAGCTCAACTTATAAGATAAGCTTAACTTTTACAGATAAGATGTGTTCGTTTTGTCAGCTTATGGAGATAGCTTATCAAATAAGCTAGCTTATTTGGTAAGCTGTATAAACAAGCTTATTCAATAATCTCCTATCAATAAGCTTTCTATATTCCAATACTACCCCTACTGAAAATATTACCCTCTATAATTGGCAATTACGATTGTCCTTTTATGTCATTTTACATTAATCAGCTTTAGCTTCAGCTAATTCATCCGAACACCCTAATTAGATTATCTATTAAGCTTCAGCTTTAGCTTAAGCTAACAAATAAGCTTTAACTACCTAATCAGCTTCAGCTACAGCTAGGTTTGCCGAACAGACTCTAAGTTGTTATGTCAAAAATAAATATAAAACGATAAAATGCGTTCACTCCTTCCGCACAATCTTCTTCCGGCACACAAATTAAAAAGTGTTTCTCTAATGAATTTATTTGATATTGGGTGGGAGTGAAAGAGTTTGATTAACGGTATGATGATATATTACCAAAAACAGAAAATCAAAAACAAAAATGAAAAGAAAATTATACAACAAATATGATTAATAATAAAATTAGGTATTGATTAATGGTATCAAAAATATCACTAATGTCATAATATGTTAATATTTGCAAAAAACACCGGTATACCTAAGAATTGAAGACATGAAATTACATCGTTACATGTGGAAATCACTAGGGGTTTTAGATGATATCTACTCCCTTCGTCCCATATTGTTGTTCCTAATTCATTTTTGGGTAACTTTTTATGTGCTAAACAAATATCACAATCTCATACTCAATTCTCTCTTTTCTCATGTATTACACCCAAAGACCTATCAAATGGGAGAAATTAATCTTTTGAAAACCAAACCGATCATCGAACCAGCCTCTAAACTGGTTCACTGGTTCAACCGGTGTAACTAGTTCAATTTGGGTAACTTTTTATGTGCTAAACAAATATCACAATCTCATACTCAATTCTCTCTTTTCTCATGTATTACACCCAAAAACCTATCAAATGGGAGAAATTAATGTTTTGAAAACCAAACCGGTCATCGAACCAGCCTCTAAACTGGTTCATTAGTTCAATCGGTACAAAAAAAGGGTCAAAGTTGATATTTTAAAATATTTAAAAAATAAAATTATAAAAATATTCTAAAGGATATTTTTTTATAGAGAAGCGGTCAAAACCGGTTGGTTGAGACCGGCCTGGCCGGTTCTGACTAGCCTGACCGGTTTTGACCAGCCCGGTTTAACCATATTTGAAAACCGACCGGTTTGATTCGATTTTCAAAATATTGGGAGTAATATATGAGTAAAGAGAGAATTTAGTATAAGATACGGGTATTTTAAGCACAATGAAAAGGTACCCAAAAACGAGGTAGAAATTTTTTATTTATGTATCGTCGAGTCTAGTTTCGTGGAGTAATGTAAAGAAGGGTGGAAATTCAGTTACAATAGAACAGTAATGAATAGCTTCTGTCCGAAGCACAGAACTCAGGCTGTTACGTTTTTTTTAAATGGTAAGGAGTCCCACTATGTTGGTGATGAGACTTGAACCCGAGTCTCACTGGAGTTCAAGTGATGTGCCAACCATCTCGACCAACACATCTTTTCAAACTCAGGCTGTTACGTTGGATTACATTGGTTAATATATGAGAATCATTTTCCCTTCAAAAAAAGAAAAAAGGGGTAGTCCATGCATGATTAGTGTACACTGTAGAGTGTAGACTGTAGTGCAGTATCACCCTAAAAGCACTTGCCGTTGATCGGAATGTATATTGCCTATCGTTTATATATGACTAATGA
>ONZK01002984.1:0-10141 GCA_900322385.1 Pharnaceum exiguum
TCCCTCTCTGTCTGGATGATGGCATGTCTCTATGGCTTCAGGCAGTAAAGGATGGAGTAGACATACTAACCCTGACGGTAGAACCAGATGATCCTCCGGAAGCCACAATAACTTTCCTCGGTGTGTTTGATATCTTCACTTTACTGGCAAGAAGGGCAGGAGTGTTTGTCGTTCAAGCAGCTGGGAACAAAGGTCCAGGGCCAAGCACCGTGGTATCCTTCAGTCCTTGGGCCGTAGGGGTGGGCGCCTGCATCACGGACAGAAGATATCCTGCTTATCTCTCTCTAGACAATGGTCAGAAGATTCCAGGAGTGGGTTTATCAGGCGAGTTTTGTCCCATACCTTCTCTATTCATTACCCTCTCTCTCTGTCTCATAACATTTCCATTGTGCAGGACCGACTTTCGGGGATGGGATACTGAAATATAAGTTAGTCCTGGCCAAAGATGCTGTTAAGATCAATGGTTCATTCCCAAGAACTCCACCTTACACAGAGGAATGTCAGTATCCTGAAGCTTTTGATCCCATTGTAGTGGCGGCAAGTGTAGTCATCTGCAACTTCTCAGAAGGATTTTTCAGCCAGAATTCAACTGTTTCAGCAATAATAAACACTGCGAAGACGTTAGGATTCATGGGTTTTGTCCTGGTTGCAAATCCAGCTTATGGAGATTTCACTGCAGAGCCATTTCCATTACCAGTGCCAGGGATTATGATCCCTAAAACTGCAGATGCCAAGGTACAATCTGAGGAAGAAGTAATTAATGCCCCAGTGACTTCATTTTTTTTTTATGGAACCCAATGACTTGATAAAAGAAGTGCAATCTCATTAATAGGAAAAACTATTTCTTTCTACAGATTATATTCGAGTACTATGAAGGAAAAACTCAGAGAAGTGAGCATGGATGTGTAATAAGATACGGTGGAAGAGCTTCAATAGGTGAAGGAAGAGTGGCTTCAGTTCAAGGACACACACCTGCTGTCAGCAGATTTTCATCCAGAGGGCCAGATATCATTGATAGCCAAGGCAACCTAGCTGATGTTCTCAAGCCTGATTTTGTGGCTCCTGGGCAGCAGATTTGGGCAGCTTGGAGCCCCCTCAGTGCCTCAGAGGTTATATATGAAGGTAGGTTCAAATAAGTGATTCTCATTATGCACCCAAAGCAAAAGGGAAATGAAATATTAATAATGGACAAAAGAAATTGGGGGGAGAGAGATGACTGCACTAGACTTTGAAATTGAATATCTTGACAGGGAGAAACTTTGCTCTGATGTCTGGAACAAGTATGGCAGCACCTCATATAGCAGGCATAGCTGCACTACTCAAGCACCACCATCCTTCATGGACGCCGTCCATGATTTCATCAGCAATATCCACGACAGCCACCAAATACGACGAATCTGGAGATCCCATACAAGCTGAAGGATATGACCTAGGTAGCTTGAATCTATCCACCAATTTTGACATTGGTGCTGGCTTGGTGAATCCTACACGAGCATTGGATCCTGGTTTAGTTTTTCAACCAGGTAAGTCTTAGTAGGTAATAGGCCGTCTCCAGGTTGTTCTCCAATTTAGGCAAATATCTCTCAAAAAAGATAGCTAGCACCAATCTTTTACCCATCATTAACCTTTCTAATGAAGAAATATGCCTCCTCAGGTGAAGGAGAATATGTTGCTTTCTTGTGCTCTTTACCCAATGTCAGCCAAGAAGCAGTAGAAGCTGCAACAGGAGGATCTTGCAACCATCCACTCAGCCATCCGTCAGACTTGAATTTGCCATCAGTGACAATAACGCATCTCACTGGATTGCACACCATTCATAGGAGAGTTATCAGTGTAGGAAGCAAGCAAGAAACTTACCTATGTGCAGTGCTTCCGCCACGTGGGGTGATCGTAGATGTATCTCCAACTTGGTTCACTATAAGTCCAAACAGAACCCAAGTTTTGGAACTAAAACTGAATGTGAGTCAAGCGGCGTGGACGTTCAGCTTTGGTGAGCTCGTTCTGACTGGAAGCTTAAATCACATTGTGAGGATTCCTTTGTCAGTTTTGCCTGTTTCAGTAAACTAAAAGATATACAATCCCGAAAATGTAACTGGACTTAGATAGTCACAAGGCATATAGAGCAACATTAAGAAAATTTTGAGCATGAGAAAATAAAAAAGAAGAAGAAGGGATTCCTTACCAATGTGCACCTGGAATTAATGCTTTCTGGAGGGATCTAGGGACCGTCTTCAACATCAAGCTTCACAGCACTGCCCCTGATTCAAAGAAAATCACAGAAATTCCAGTACTTATATGCGACACTAAAGGGTTTAAAACTAACAAGGAGAGGGAGAATGTGATATTACTCTGGTGAGAATGGTAGTTCACTGGTTCTTCAACTTTTGTCCACTGTCCTCTTCAAAAGTTCGATTTACTAAATTATCTCTTGAGATCGGAATTCTCATCATGACAAGAACACATTGAAAACTAAATAAAGACATTCAAGTTGCAAAAAGTGATGACAACTTTTGTATTAATACAAATCTGTATCAGTGTATGGTATAAAAGAATGGTACAACTCTACACAATTAGCAGCATCTGAAATCCTAAGCCAGTTTGTAGTTCTCCGATGACAACTAACCACTTACAGCCTACACGGGATCTTATGGTGATCAGACTTCCAATGAGAGTACAACAATTTCCTATTAATACAGTCTTTTAAGACTCTGTTTCACTAACAAGACTAATGTACAACAAATGTTATACACTTCCTATTTCAAATGTTCATCTAGAAAACACATACACTCTTTACATCGGGGATGCCTGTAGATACTTCTAGAATTTGGCCTTCGGTGGACTTGTTTAGTTTGCCTCACTGCCTTCCTCACTCTCTGCTCAAAAATCTTCCATTCTATTGTGTTATTCTTCATAAATATGTCTGCAAGTCTGCGTTTGTTGGGACGAATTGTTGCCATTTGTCCTCCCCCGTAATACATTCGGTAACCAGACACTAAAGCTGACAGCTGACTCCCTGAATCAGTCATTGCAAATGCTGTGGCAGCTGTGCAGCCTATGAAGTCTAGTGCAGCCAACTACGAAAGAAAAAGAGTAAGATAAAAGAAGGTAACAGCTAGCATCTATATGAAAGTTTCATAGACGAAGTCTAATGAACAGATATCTTGCCATTAAAATATCAACTACACTAGCACCCCAGTAGAACCAAGATCAAATATCAGCGGAGCTGCTCGGCAATTTTATTGTGTGGTGTCTAATAAGATCACAAGCTGGAACTTTCGACTAAAAGCCACACTGAACCAGACAAGGATTTAACAACTGTAAGAAAGTAAATATATTTAAGTAACTTCAGGCATAATGCATAATATATATCATAAGAAGAAGAGATCAAGTTGAGACTACAAAGAGAATTTATTTCGTCTTTTTCTAAGTTTTAAGTTTGGGGCGCGCACGAGGGGGGGCGTGAGTTGGGTTGATTAAAACAGATCATGAATAATTAATAAAGGTGCCAGCATACCATATATTTTTTTCTTTTCTTTTTAATCCACAAGAAGGACTAATTCATTGCTAAATCACACAACAGGACAAGTGAACTGGCAGAAATTAAGACACACGCAATATGTTAACATCAGTACCTGAGATGAAAAGTTCTTGAATGGCTCAAGTTCGGATGGTGAAAGCAACTTCTCCTTGGTAACCAAGTGAGGATATAAGTTGGTCAAGGAAGCTAGTCTACTAGGCCCTCCGTATATTTGAGCCCCCGCCAAATATATATGTGTCTTACGGTTGAAACCCAGAGCAGCTAGCATAAGCACTGCTTCTTCAGGTGTTAATGGACATAGCCCTTCTGATCTAAGTTCTGCAGGAGAAGGCAACCTGGGAACATCGAGGCATTAGAGATGCCATGAACACAAACTAAAAATAATAGAGAAATCCAGTATTCTGCGATAGGGGTGACGGACCGATAAAGGAACATCAAATCCTAGTTGCTCAAAAATAATAATGATGGCAGACATCAAATCCTAGTAGCTCAACAACCCAACAACAATAATAAATTTAGAATGAGAGAAAATAAATACTGCTGTTCCAAATTGAGTAACAGAAGTTTAACAACGTTAAGAGCAAATGAGCATAATGGTTGGGATTATTGTGGCAGTATCATAAGTTGGGATTGTTCCCAATAAATTCTTGCGAAGCTTGGACTATGCCCAGCATAATTCAAATCTATACTAGAATTAGTTCAATCTAGTTCAATTCATTTATTTATTTTTTTTGGGTTGAGTTCTTTCAATCAAGTCCAGTTCAAGATAGATGGTTCTGCGTCATAGATGAATTTTGCAAAAGGTTATCACAGAGCATAAGTTAATGCTCGATTAGTAAGGTTTAAGAATCCAAAGATAAAATTCATGTACAACCCTTATAATGAAGAACTAGTTTAGAAGAACAGTTGTCCTTCCTTGACGTGTCTTCAAGTGGTGTTCAGTAGTTGTTAATAATGACAGATAATACAGGGAGTTTTCTCCCAACAAACATGTTTGAGGGGAACAATTGTCATTCTTAAAAAGCTTAGGGGTTACAGCATAGGTCTGCCAATGATTCAGAAAGACTTATAGCAGTATATATCTTTGAGCACATACAATTCACCTCTCCTTGAGCTACTTTGTCATGAGCTGATATGATTTACCCCACATAAGTTACCGTCTAATTGTCTATAGCATATACCACCAAGCTCCTTCATTTTAAGAAGCGTTCCAAGGGGCTAGGCGAGGCGAGATGATGGCCCTTGTGCATCTACCTTGACTAGGGCGTAGCCAGGCAGAAAAGTGCGTGTAAGGCACACCTTCAGTCTTTTTCTTTTCACCTATTAGGTTCATCTGGTGTTCAATTTTTCTTTAAATTGCTGGGGGCTAGATTAAACCAGTGTTGCTGCTCTCTCTGCAAATGCCTTTATGGATTTTCCTGGTTTACCACCACGTATCACCACTTGGTGACCTCTTTTTTGTTTATTTTAGCTGCCAGGTTAAACTTAAATTAAGCGCTAGCAACCTAGCATCCGAACACTAGCCCTTTCCCATCACTCACCCCTTCATACACCACAACTAGCTCGGAGCTCCACCACCTAACACCCATTCGCCGCCATCACAGCTCGCCTGGGACACCAATACACCATAACCTTGCCCGATATAACCTCTCTCTTTCTTCCCCAAAAGCCGCCCTTTTCCTCCTCCCTCCCTGCGCTTCTTTTTACATCACTGTCCTTCCTTTGCCTCCCCTATCCCATTTAAGGCCCGTCCTTTTTCCCCACGCCCACAGATTTATATATAAAAAAATGTTCAACTCCTTAAATGCCCAAGGCCAACCTAGGCGCCAACTCTCCATTTCACTTTGCGCCTTTTAAAACTAAGCCATTCTTAACAAAATAGAAAATCATGATTATCATATCTTGCATAACAGATATTGAAAGTGCGAATGCAATTAGGTCCTACACAACAGTTCGAGAATGCAAGGGGCACACAAAAGGTAAATAGTTTGGCTGAATAATTGAAGCAACATTTAACAACATAATTACCTTGTTGATTTCTTGAGAAGCATCAAGCCAGGAAAATGAATCTCACGATATGCTTCCAATTCCTTCTTCTCTTCTTCACCCCCGCCAAATTCACAGAGTGAGTGAGCCACCATATCAATCTCAAATCGCAGGTGCAATGCCAAATATTTTGAGCCTTTCACCGCTTGATCACCTTTCCCCTGCCTCGCTGTCTTTGCGTAGGGACCCACTAGATAATAATCTAAAGGCCCATGCAAAGATGAATTTTGCCTCATTCGATGAATAATCACGGAACCAGCTTCTTGGATCTTTGGAACAAATTGCAAAGCATAAAAATTGCATCGGCATCTAAGTCCCTGCATGAAATCAACAAATGAGAAAATATAGACACAAGGAAACAGAAGGGGGTGAAAATCCAGAATATTATACCACAGTAGGAATATATACTTCAGTTCACAAACTGTGTATATATGTGACTCAATGGCAACAAATAGTACTTTACCTGCAGCTGAGATGGAACTGGGTCAAATGCAAGCCGGTTTCCGAATCCAATAAAATGAACAACTTTGTTCTTCAGTAAAAGAGGGAAGATATGGTTCCGATAAAAGCTTGGCTTGGCCTCTTTCATGACATCTTCATCAGTCACCTGGAACAATGATTTGAAACTTTTGAGAAGAGGAGGGTGGGAGGGGGTGGGGTGGGGTGGGGCAGGCAAAAAAGAACAGAAACAAAATAGAAGCTCATAGTCTACACTCCATGATAGCTTCTCAGATGATTGAGTAAGGAAACTAACCACACTGCCAATTGCCTCCAGATCTAACGAGCGCAATTCTTCAGGAAGTTCCTTCACTATCCGGATATCAGGTTTCAAATAGTTGATAAAATACTCGTCCTGATAGATATCGCCGAATTGACTAAGAATTGTGGAATCTGACAGTCACTCTTCCATTCAAAGCACTTACAACTTTAAAAAGTAGGCAAGTTGTGGCTACAACGCTACGTAGAATAATTTTCAGACATTGACAGATAAAAGTTCATCTGGTAGGAGAAACACAGAAAGAGGATTCTAACAGCAGATAGTGCACATCGGAAAAGAATGAGAGAAAGTCCATATCTGCCTATCTAGTGCATATACATTGAAAACGGGATTTTTTTTTTTAAATTTTATTTGAATGGTAAGGAATGAAGGAAGTTCGGAGGGCCTCCTCTCGAGGCACACTCCTAACTTATTGCAAAGGGATGTAGAATGGTAAAATATCGAGGAAAATTAACTACTAATAAAACCATATATGGAATTTCCAGCTCATTGCAAACAATTGAAGACAGCGCTGTGAAGACCTCACAATCTACTTGCAAATAATCACCAAAATACAGACATCTTTAGCAGCATAAATTTTTTCATGAATTTCAATATAAAAAAAAAAAGCAAAATCATTGAAATATACTAGGTAGTCTAAGAATTGCAAAAAGAAGATTGCATCGAGGTAAGAATAAAGATCACAGCAACAACAGCAGCAGCAACAACAACATAATCTTAATCCCAAAAACGGATGGGGTCACTAAAAAAATAAGATGGATAACGAAGTCAGTCAGCATAGAGTTAAAATGATTACCTCACATCTCTCCAAACACTGCTGAACATGAACTTGGGAAGAACCAGAGTTGCATTAAGTAACCGAGCAACAGCAACTACATTGCATATCTGCAGCAATAAGACAAAACTTCCATTAAGTTTAAAGCTTATGATGCAAGCATTCGCTACTACTGATTGTATCTGAATATCATTATCATGCAAGAGTGCTTACAGCAACTCTCTGCTGGTTCAGACCACCATTAGCAGTAACCATGATGTAACCGTTATTCCCCTCTGTTTGAAAGTCAAAATAAACAGTTTCAGATTCCTATGCTTAACAAATCAAAAACATGTTGGATGGAGCCATGGAGGAGTAAGACATTACCACTAGGCTCCCAATCACGCTCTTCTGCACAGGGCTTCCAGTTTGAAGCAAGAGCAGATGGCTCTTCCCACAACCCTTTTGGCTCTGGCTTATTCTGTCCCTAAGCATCATAAAACAAGTTTTTTTAGGACTAAGGAGTATAGAAGCTAGTACTAAGGAGATGATGCAATTAGAGGTTACATACAACTAAAGGAGGCTTCAACCAATATAGAGGCATACCTCTGCCAAGGCATGAGCAGCCAATTTTAACAACCTCCCAAATGGCGTTTTTTGGGGCTTTTTCACTTTTATTATCTGACTCAGATCTTCCTACATTCAATACAATACAATAGCACGTCAGAAATGGTCCCGGAAATAGACTGGCAATTTGCAGAATTGCAGCGACATTACTGGCAAGGAACAAAAAATGGTGCATCAAGCTTACACTAGAGGCTGTCGCAACTAAAGTGTCTAACAAGGAGTTATCGGTCTCGTCAGAGGGGTCCAAGTTTGGAACATGAGTTCATGGCATGTCTCAGAAGATGAGTATGAAAGCTTACAAATACCCAGAGCAGATTACATATTCGTATGCAGTTCCCACCTCCCCACCCTCTCCATATCACTCAAAGAAAATGAAAACATATAAAAAAAGAAAAAGAAAAGTAAAGATCTTTATAGAATCTCCACATTTTAATCCTTAGATCTTCCAAGAATAGGAGAAAACCATAAAGGCAAACACTAAACACTTTCCGGCAGTAGCTAACTTTCCTTTCTTCAGTTTCTCTTGCCCTGTCAAATCAGTTTATTCCCCATCAAAAACAAGACTATAGCATGTCTTTGCCATTTGATCACACTAAGACCCTACCACTAACCTGAAATAACAGATTATAGACTCAAGAGAATGCAATCCATTATATGATTCCAGCGGAGTCCATGTATCAAAGCATACATGAATTCCTCCACTATTATGTTCATTATTACCCTTAGAGGGCAATAACAAACCATGAAGTAGGATCACATTCCACTACCCCAGGCCGCAATAACTTGACACCAGGCTAGCCGACTACGTCTCCACATCCAAACTTCTTACATAACCTACAACTACAACAATTGATTTAGTGAAGTAGCTAGCAACACACTTCATGTGCAAGCTATAGCTTCCTACAGAACCTCACCTCTTCAATTGCCAAACCATTTGTTCAATAAACACTCATCACCTATACAAAGTTGCCATCTTTTTTCACCTCTCAACCTTAAACACCCATATCAAGTACATTCACCATCATCTCTATCACCATCATCATTCATCAACAACAAAGTTGCCAGCTTGTCTTCCTTCTCATTTTAACACCATATAATATACACTAGCTTAAACACCACCACCACCACCATCAACATCATCATAAACAAATCCATCATACAATGTGCCCATCACAACATTACTCATGCATCTCATACACCACCATCATCATCTATAACAAACTAAAACAAATCAACAAACACCCACTTCCCAAATGATCATCCAAAAAATACAAAAACAAAAAACAATCATTTCCATCAAAAACACAACAAAGTTCAAATCTTTACACCACAAATCACCAAAACAAAAAACACCCACCAAGAAAACACAACAAAAACCAAAATGACCAATCAAAACAAAAAAAGAACATAAAAATCCATGCATACGTACCTTTACAACAACATTATGATGAGGTGAGCTGGTGGAAGAATTCCTATGATGAAAGTGCCTCAAAAAGCCACTATGATTATGAATATGAATATTGTGATTATCACTAAGCTTGAAAAGCATCCACCAATTAAAAAGAAAGAACAAAGCCACCAATGCAACAAGAAAAGCCAACCCTTTAAAACGTTTATTAACATTAACATAATAAGAAACTCTTTTCTTTGCATTTGTTCTTTTTCTGTTGCTGACCGACCGGGCAGTATTTGGGGTGCCCGGATCCGGGTTTTCTAGTGAGGTGCCATTCATCATCATTGTTTTTTTGTTTTTTGGTTTTTGTTTTTCTGGGTTTTTTTTTTTTTTTTGTTATTTTTTGTTGGTGTTTTTGTATTTGATGAAGGGAGGTGAGAGAATGGAATGGAGCTCAGCTAATGAGCTAAGTTTGGGGGGAGAATGAGAAATGAGATTTCTTGGTTTGAGTTATTATATATGTGGAAAGTTAATGTAATAACGAAAAATAAAAGAAAAAGGAAATTAAAATGGTCAACATCGTTGTCTTAAACTATGTTAAAGTCAGCATATCTATGAGCTATGAAGACGAGGATGATGTGGATTGAGATTGACCTTTATAATAAAAATAAATAGACATCATTAATTAATACACAATCTCGTATCATATCTATATTATATATTAAGAGAGGCTACGGATAAAGAAAATTGGATGAGCCCTTCCTTTTATAATCCGGCTAATACTTAGGTGGAAGTTCGGGGTTGGCTGGAAACTGAAGTTTAACTATTAAATTGCCATAATTTAATTTTTTTTTTAAACAAAATCTGGCAAATATTGAGTATTTTCAAAAAAAGAAGTTACTTTCTTATAAATAGAAATAAATTTCATTAACTTTTAGAAGCAAGTAGTTTAAAGATTTTCAACTGATTCTTTGAATATTTTTTTTGGAAATTAACTTTATACTT
>ONZK01002985.1:6907-17295 GCA_900322385.1 Pharnaceum exiguum
GAGGAGTTAGTTTAGGCTTGATAATTTAGGCTACCTTCTTTGCAACTTCTTATTAGAACTTAAAATAACTTGGTTAGCTACTTAGCTGTATGAGTCAACTTCTCAGATAATCTCCCATCAATAAACTTTTTATATTTCAATATTACCCATACGGAAAATATTACCTCTAACAATCTTCAGCTACTTCATCCGAACACCTCAATTAGATTATTATTTAAGGTTCAGTTTCAACTAACTAATCAGATTCACTACATCTTCAGATTCAACTAGGTTTGCCAAACAGACCCTATGTTTTGTTTATCTGCTCAAGAACATAACTTAATGGAACTTAATTGGAAGGAAAAAAACTGATGAATTACAACATTTAAATTGAACTATACGAGAGCCAAAGTTTAGTTTTCTATAGTTAATTTCACTTAGCTCTCAAGCAGATAAATAAAATAAAGCTTGAAAAAATTGAACCAACTTAATTTAATTTGTTTGAGCGAATCTGCATAAGCGTAATCAAATACATCTTGAAGTAAACCTTGTTAGTCAACTTGGTATGCATCAGCATGAGTTGAGTTGGCACTTGGAAGTGACTTCGTTAAGAATACCATCTTATTCAAATCATGCAAGAGATAATACAAGTGAAGTAATCATGGCAAACTTAGCCCGGGACAAACCACATGACTTATTTCCATCATTTAGTTTCGTTAAGTTCAATAGGATTATTTTTAATTCAGTATAGTTCTATTTAAAACTTTTAGTGCAATTTAATTTTGAGTACAATTAAATTTAACAATTCTCCTTACATTATTTTAAAGAAAATTTGTACAAAACTAAATACTTTAAAACTATGGATTAATTTTTATTTCAGTTTAGTAAAGAGTTTCCAGTTCAATTTAAAGCTGTGTTTTGTTCATTTATAAGGACCTGAAGTAAAACTGAACTAAAATAAAAAAAGACTAAAAAAATACCGAAAATAGTTAAAAATACAATTATAACTGGACTGGACTGGAAAAAAAGTGAATTGTATTATTATATACGAAAAATCATGACCTTAGTTTTTATATATTCCGTTTGGTTCAACTCAAGTTAATAAATCCCACTCAAGTTAAATAATCAAGTATGTATTTTCTACTAACTATTTTGTTTGTTTAGTGGCTTTACTTTTCTTTTTTTTAGTTTTGTTTAATTTGCTCCAATTATTTGGTAATTTTATCATGTTTCAACTTGGTTGAGCTAAGCTCATGTCTACTACCTCTAACCGCGGCTATATTTAATCGAGCAATTGCAATCATGTAACACCAAGTAACGTTAAACTAAATTGAACTTATTCAGAATAATTTGAATTAAACAAAGATGATCTTAGCTAAACAACTGTCCTAAATCACATAAATAAACTCACGAATCACAATCATCAATCACCATATCAAGTAAAATAGCGCATGATGCCTATGCAAACGAAAATTCCAATAAATATGAACTGGAGTTGGATAGGTGAAACAGTCTGTTGGCCCGTTTAACCAGGTCAAGTTTTTTGCATTAGTTTTTTTGTTTCTCCCTCCCTTCGTGGCTTCGTTTACTGTTTTAGTGGTAACGTATTTTGAGGGAGTTTTTGGGCTTTTCCGCGGGAAAGCGGGGGGTAAATCAACCAAAATGCTTGTTTTTTATTCTCGCGGTTTGCTCGGTTTTCAGTGTGCTTTGTACCGTTGTCCGAGTAATTTACAAGTAATTTTCATTTGGGCCAACATGAACTTACAGAATGACCCTTTGAGGTAAGCACTTTCTTACCCTTCTCGACGGGTGAGTTACTAAAATTGACAAGTTCTATTCGACTTAAAAGTACTTAAGCTAAGTAGTAAATTTTACTGAGCTCCAAGCTTGCAATATGAATTATATGAATGAATTATATAAGTAATAGCGGAAATAAAAACCAATGATTTCCTTTCCGTGTAACTTTTACATCTTTCTTATTGTTCTTGCCCCTTACGGCGTCCACAATTAGCGTGTTGATTACTATCTATAAAACTTCATATTAATTGTTCATTAGTGGTCGATTTCAACCATTTTCAAATAGCGAGAGCCAATATGCCTTCTTTATCTAGCTAAGAGCATACACAATGTTTAGCTTAAAAGCTGCCTTGGTCCTAGTTAGTATTAGCTTAGAAGTTGCTTACCATTGCACAAGGAAAATAAAAGTTGCTTGAGCAAGAGACTTGGAAAGAAGTTGCTTGGGCAAGCAACTTCATTCAAGAGTGCTTTGACTCTTATTTTATTGCTTTTATTGTTTTGTTTCTATCTTTCTCTTAAATGAATAACTCCCTATTATTTTATTTTATTTATATTCTTTTTTGTCTTATTTTATTTCTCAATGAAGTTGCTTACCATTTCACTACATTTATAAAGTTGCTTTAAAGTGACATGACACATCCAAGCTAATTTTGAAAGTGGCTTCCATTTGCATGACCTAAGAGTCTATCATTAAGACAATCTTATTTGCCTCTTCCTTGTCTTGTCGCTTGACTTGTTGTCTCATCTATGTCCTTACAAGCAGTGTTTTGAAAAGCGGACCGCCCGGTTCAACCGGGAACTGATGGTCTGCCCGGTTTGCAAACACTAGTTTTCAGGGCTGATCAAAATTTGGTCAAAACCGGCCAGGCCGTCCAGTTATGGCCGGTTTTCACCCGATTTTGGACAGAAAAATATTTGGAGAATTTGATTTAATAATTTGATTTTTAAAATTCCGGTTTTGCCCGGGTTTTTACCCCGGTTAAACCGGTTGAACCAATGACCCAGTTAAGAGACCGGTTCGATGACCGTTTTGGTTTTCAAAACATTGCTTGCAACATTATTGGATGTTGGACCCAAAACTTCTCTATCAAAACCGTAGACCTTGGCCTGTTTGGGTACCAATCCGATATATGTTATTTTAACATATCTTGTCTTTTTCTATCTCACATCAATCTCCCATTAAATCTATTATGTGTTAATTTTGTCATTTTATATCTCATATCAATATGCTAACTGTATTTGTTTCTTCTATCTGCTAATTACCCAAACATCACCCTTTTGCAAATTACGGAGGGAAGTAAATGCATTTGTCTATACTACGTATATAGGATATTAATTACATAATCAAGTACACTGTACTTTTTATCTAATTTTTGAAGTTGTTTTTCAGTCATGGATTCTATTATAACGGATGCAAGCAAATAAGTAAATAAACAATAAAAGACACAGAGATTTAAAGTGGTTCACCAACAGTTGTTGGCTACGTCCACTATTAGAAGGGAGACAAATTTTATTTAGGTTTACTGAGGCTTGTATTCTAAGGAAAAAAAACTAATCGGCCGACCTATAAAATAGGCCCAAAACAGCGAACTAGACTATGAATTGTAATAATCCCAAAGTTAGCGAGACCCTCGTGCCGAGATCGCGTAGCGCTAGATAGAAGATACCAAGGCATTAATGCTACAGATTCCAGTGGAGAACCATTAGCCCTTGGACAAAATGAACCGGTTTTCTAGTTAGTGCTTCTAAACATTTGCTTTTTTGTTCCCTAAAAGAACATTTGCTGTTTTGAGATATACTCTATAGTTTGTTTAGATTTGTCTTTGCCAAAAACCTTATTTATATCAGCAAGTTTTTGGTACACCAGGTGTACCGGGTGGATTTGTGACTAATAACCAAAGAACTGGTTAGTGACATTAAAATTGTGACTAATGGCATAAGTTAAAATACTTTGAAAAAAACAAAGAATTAGAGTATTTATATAGATAGCCATGCGTATAGGGTACAAATGTACAATGTTATAAAATCACATCATGTCGTCTGAGGATGTTGAATTTTAGAGAATATGAGTTGTGTACTTGTGTTACGTAATACGAATACATAATTGCACTGCTTAATTAGTAGTTTAGTACTACATGATGACTACATCAAAATGATCACACAACTACTCCGTATTAGATTACTTGTCAGGTTCATGTTGATGGATTACTGGATTTCTTATACGGACGTAATAATTAAAACAAAAATTAGCAGATCACGTACCTTGCTTCGTAAGCGGATCTTGTCGTTACTCATATTTCTGGTAAATTCTCTGTATGATTAACTTAATAACAATATCAACACGGTCAGCTACGTTGACGACTCAGAGAGAAAGAGTTACTAACTTGAGAAAAGTTTCTAAGCCGGCCATCCTCCTTATCAGATTCTATAATCCGTATCTTTGCTTGTTGGCGTTGCCTCGTTGGTTCCTAGTACACAAAAGCCGATTGATCTTGTAATCGTATGTACCTCATCAGTACCTAACCGGATGGCAATGGGGCGGGGAGTCAGGGATGGGGCGGTATAGTCTAAACTATCCCCGACACACCAAAAAAATTATTTCTCAATTTCCACCCCATCATTCATGGTGGGTCAAAATTTCAAAACCATACTCTTACCAACCACTACATGAACCACCATCCCAATTGGGCAGTGGCGGGGCGGTATCCACTTATATCCATTTAACTATTATTTATTTTGTTATTTTAATAATAAAATTAGGCAGGGTAGATTTTGACGGGGACTAGCTAACTGAGAACCATCCTCGCCCCACCACCCATGACAGGTCTAGAAATCAAAACCATCTCTTTCAACTTTTATTCACGAAGGTATAATTAGATAGGATATACAACATGTAACCTTATCCATTAACGATGTTAAGAAATATTCGAGTATTGAGACAAACTTTGGTTGTCTTTAAACATTTGTAGTGTCACACTTCAGTTCAGTATTTTTCAATTCACCTCGATCAGTTCAAACTCTTAAAGTCAAAAACAACACGCCGTTTGTTTAATCTTAATTACTCCCTTTTTGAGATGTATCTAACATTTCCTATTTCCCTTCAAACACCACCTATTATATTATTTAATATGAAAAAGATTTATGTTTCAATCTAGAAATCAAGATCTCATATGAATATATAATACATTGATATTTACTTTAAGAAAACCGTGTTTTCAGAAATCTCATATGATACATTGATACTTAGTTTTCAGAGAATCAATTTGCAAGTTCAAGAGCGAATAATATCCCCGATAAATTAAACTATTAGTGAGGTAAAAAATTATTTTGTTGAGACGACACGGCTGGTCAGTAGAGAGCCAACTTTAATTAATCAATTTTTCCCTATTCCAATTTTGAATCCAATTTGAGTTTTTTTTTTGGCTATATATATGGGTACCATAATTGTCAATTTCTCTTGTTAACCAAGCAAGGGACATTTAATTAGCAAGTATTACAAGTTTACACCCAAGTAACCAAAAATTTTTGCTAACGTACACGCACATGAGCTCCAACTAACGTATATACTCCGTATATACAATTGAATTGTGGCTTCTCAAGTGCTGGTAGTTGCTGGCAGACTTGACAAGCATCAAAAGAAACAAAGAAAGCTGACATGGTGGATTTCAGGGAGGATATGTTCATATTCTGAAAAATTATTTTGGAATTAGATCTGTCTAAGCAAAAGTCGAGCTCGTTGAATTGTCTTTTGATTCAATCATACGAGTACTTTTTATATCTTTGTCTCTGCATTTTTCACATGAGCGCAGGAACAAATATCTTATGCCAATAATCAATAAGAAAAAGCGAGTAATAAAGACAAATGACATAACAACACGATATGGAAACCACATATGCATATGTACTTCAAGCTAATGTACGAGACTTGATGAAAATGGGTTCTCAATATTTATCCGAGGGGTCTTTAATGACTATTCGAGAGATCATTAATGACTATCCCATGAATCAGTAATGCACAGTCTTATATGTGAAACGAGTTTACATAATTTTTTTTGACTAATGTATGATTCAATTATAAATGCAAAGTGCATATGGAAACTGCTTCTCTAGAATAACGGACTGATTTTATTGATCATTTGAAGTTGTTAGACTTCTTATTTATTTGCAGAATCATATGAATAATGTATACTAACAAATTGGTTGATCAACTCATTATTAGTGCACCAACAAATTGGCTGATCAACTTGTAATTCTACTAGCATAATTTTTCATCATAATTCAAGTTTTGGAACAAGTTAATTTAATTAATCAAAAGCATGTCATCATTCATCAATTCTTCTTCGTTTCAGAATTGGGCTTCATTTTTCAGTACACTAAAGTGACTAAGGCCCATCTTTAAAGTCCACCAAATATATATGACAGATTGACAGTTAAGGAAAAACCCGAAAAAACCTTACAATACAACCAGCAAAGCTAAATAGTAAATACCAACATCAAACCAAAGAGGGAAAAAAGGAGCAAAACTGTACAAAAATCCATTCTTTTTCTTTTATTTATTTCCTTTTCAAAAAAAGTAATGAACAGAAAAGCTTTGGCAATTTTGATGAGAACTCGAATGACGAGACCTTCCTTTGCTTCTAATCCCACCAACCTCTCTGTAAGCTTCTTTTTTTCTCATTTCCTTTCTGGGTATTTGTTTTTATATTCAATTCAACCATTGCTTATATTAGTCATTATTATCCTCTGAATTTTGTTGGGTATTTGCTGAAATCTTTATGTGGGTCATTTTCTTTTTCATTTTTAATCACTTGGTTTTTGATCATCATGCATTTTTATTTGTTGGGTCATGCTGAATTTTGCCTTGTAGGTTGATTAGTGTTAGTAAATAACTACATATGCATGCATGATGTATAGCAAAATGGCTAAGAAAACATTCTAATACTTTATAGTTTTTTT
The DNA here is from genome assembly GCA_900322385.1 of Pharnaceum exiguum. Lineage (NCBI taxonomy): Eukaryota > Viridiplantae > Streptophyta > Magnoliopsida > Caryophyllales > Molluginaceae > Pharnaceum > Pharnaceum exiguum. The sequence continues at coordinate 13,640 of ONZK01002985.1, forward strand.
TTAGTGAAGTTGCTGTAAGTCAATACTTCAATGTAGCAATGCATTTAGGGTCAATCTCGGAAACAATCTCCTTGTTTTCTTCAACGGGGGTAAGGTTGCGTACATCGTGACTGCCCGAGCACCCCCATTGAATGGGGATTACAGTCGGTTGTTGTTGTTGTTGAAGTACATATGCATGTATAAAAGATGATTATATTGCTACCCTTTTGATGGTATGTGTTGAGATATATTAGGGACTTTGTCCCACATTGATCAAATGACAAAGCCTTGAGTTGTTTATAGCCTAGGGAGCCCCTCCACCTATCACCAATTGGTTTTAGGTTAGAACCTCTCTAGTGTTGTGGACATCTCTTAGCCCATTAAACACAAATATTAACAGTATGTGATGTGATTATTATTTGTTATTATGTAGGATAAGATACCAAGTAGCAATATGTCAGACAATGTTGAGGATAACAGTAACTCAAGTGAACAAAGGCAGCAAATTTCTGCAAATGAGGGAGACACAGATGGTGTTTCCAAGCTCACTGCTTCTTCAGTTGACTCTGAAAGGTTGAGTCTTTAATCTTTATTATCAGCAATTTGATATTTGCTTTTCACCTTTATGTTTATTGCCTGTCAAGATTCAAGTATACAGTATCAGTTTACGGCATTGATAGCGTTAAGTAGTGGTTTGTTCTGTGGAATCATGAACGATATATATGAGTGTTTGGTTAATGAAAATCTTGGCGATATCGTAGCCTTGTAGCACAACATTTATTGAAGGTTTGTATAGTTGACGTTGTGGGCAATGTATGAATGCCAGGGTTTTTCAACATGTGAGGGATTCGATGCACTCAGCTATATCGATGAACAAAACAGAAGTTCTGGATACAATTCTTAAGGAGTTTTCTGAGGTCAGACATCTTGCTCTTAGTCCTTTAGTTGGTTCTGTTCCGCAATGTGTTCAGTTTTGATTTTTGTTTGCAAATTTTAAAGGCTAAATACCCTTCAGTTTTCAGTTAAGGTGCTTTAGTTCAATTCAGTTTAGTTCAAAACTTATCCGTACTAGGTATTAACTTGAATTCAGTTCAATCCTGGTTACAAAATTTTTTGTCCTAAAGACCAGGCCTTATTCACTACTTATATCTTTATCTGAAGACATTGATTGGAGAGATCACTGGTGCCCTTATATTGCCTTAGCGTGATTCATATATAGAACTAATTTTTTGGCCCTTATCAAAATCAGGGATTTTATAACCTCTCTGGAGAAGATCGACGTAAATTGTTGTTGATGCTCGCTAAAGACTATGATCTGAACAGGACACAACTTCGTGAACATATGAAGCAGTACCTTGGCCTCCAGTTACCATCTGGTGTGTTTTCCTGTTCACTTCATGAGCTTCATATGCACAATGGAATGAATTGTCTGTCTGAGTGCAATGTGATAAGAGTATATGTTATTGTATTCCTTCTCTGTAGGTAACACTTGTGAACTTGGTTCTGAAGAAGAGGGAGCTCTTTCTACATTTTACAGGACGGAGAGGCACTTAAGGCAGGCTCTGAAGCCTAATTATGATGTGCTTTTTGAAAGATTGAACACTCACCCAGGCGGATTAAAATTCTTGTCTGTGTTGCGAGCTGATCTAGTTTCTATAATCGAGTAAGATTTTGTTCTTTTGATACAACTTCAGTTTCTTCTGCAGTATTTATGTGTTACAAGTCTTACAACCTATGAACTCATCTCTTACCTGGCTCTTACTGGCAACTTTGCATAGTCTAATCTTTTTGCTGCATTACCCATGACATTGATATTCAAACTATGAAACATTGACTATGAGCATGTACCTTTGTTGTTGACACCATTCCTTTTAGGGAAGCAAACATCCCATCTTTACGCGCATTGGATTCTTACCTAAAAGAGAAGCTAGTCACATGGCTTAGTCCAGCTGCATTGGAGCTCCATTGCATAACTTGGGATGATCCTGCTTCTCTACTGGAGAAGATTGTAGCATATGAGGTGTAGTTTATTTCTCCTTTGGTGCTTTTATACGGTCTTCGAAATGCATGGTCTGTGATCCTAATCAAGATGCGCTGTAAAGGCTGTTCATCCTATCAGCAGTCTAATTGATCTTAAGCGGAGACTAGGAGTAGGTCGTCGTTGTTTCGGGTATTTGCATCCTGCAATTCCTGGTTAGACCTCTTCTTATGTTTAACACTCTCTTCTTCTCTTATGGTCGATTAACGTATGGCGAGAGAAACTGCATGATGTTTACGACCTTGATTCATAAAAGTGCCTCATTGACTAGATCAGGTCCCATTTTGCTAGCTTACATTTATCTCCTTGTTTTGGCAGGCAGTGTTTCCATACTTTTTCTCAATTTTTTCCTTTTGGATTTGGTCATTCATATTGTTTCATAGTATGCATTCAGATGGCTCGGGAATGGAATTTATCTTATCTTCCTGTTTTGTTTTCTTTGTTTGCATTCGGAACATCATTCATGTGGGGTTACACTGTCACTCTTTTTTTCCTCTCTATTTTCCCCATTCCCAATATTTTGTCGAATGCGTTGGCCATTGCACGCCTACCATGCAACCCTCCTACTTTATCCGGGTTTGGGATTGGCAATGAGCACTATAAACGGAAGTTTAGAACACTCAAAGGCGGAGTTTTTTGATCTACTAGCAACTAGTGAAATTACGCTTGGTTGCTACTATGTAGAATATCTGTGGCATTAGCATTAATTTTTGCTATTTGTGATTGTATTTGAGGATGACGATAATGCATGTGTGTGGTGTGCTTGTGTTTCATAATTCCATTTTGGTCCATGTTAGTTGACCTTATCAGTTTTGGGATAAAGGCTTTGTTGTTGTATATTATGGGTATCCAGGCTTTGCTTGACTATTCCCATGGGCCCTAAAGTTAATGACCATGAAAACCTTTAGTGAGACTCCAACTCGGGACTTCCGGAAGTTAACGACCAGGCATTTGCATTAATGTATGTGCGTAGCTTGGCTTACCAACGTTATCAATCCACATCATTCTGTTCTTAGACTCATTATGTAGAACAATTCAGATATGTGTAGTGCAACTATTATAATATGCTACCATGTTAGACATACAACAAACTTAATTGTCTTCTCTTGAGGTTTTCTATTTTTATTTTGAATTTCATTGAGTAGCTTTCTGTAGTTCAGTACTTCAGTTGAACCTTTAATATATTAAGTACAGAATACATATTTTGGAAGGCTTGAATAATATTGCTGCCAAACTTATGGGGATGCTTCACTTTCAGGTGAACCTCTAATCTTCATCGAAGTAGCGTTGATGAAGAAGGTAGCACAGACAATACAGGTACCCCCCCCCAAGGTGTACTTATTCTCCTGTCCTTGCTGCCAAAAGGCCCCTTTCAGTTCTTCGCCAAACTATGTAGAGGCCCAAGTTTTATCTGTTAAAAATGGCCGAGAGAAGTACTTCTCTCTTTACACATCTGTTGTATGGTAATTTATAGAAGCTTCTACAATTTCTCAGGAAGTGTTGTGGGATGATCCTCCAATACCTGAATGTGAAGCAACTTGTGCTTTATTTTATTCAATTTCGTCTACCCAGGTATGATTACTATTTAAGCAGTTTGGATGTTCGTTGAAAGGTCCCCCCCCCCCCCCCCCCCCCCGAC
>ONZK01002985.1:23177-55000 GCA_900322385.1 Pharnaceum exiguum
ATTGGGGAGGGAGTTGGAGCAAAGGTAGCAGAGGTTGGCATTTGACAGAGTGGGGGAGAATGCGTTTAGTTTAGCTACTGCTGGCTTTTCTGCAGAGAAATGCAGCGCTTGCAAATCTGTGTGGATTTCAGTATATGTCTTTATTGCTCATGTAATATCTCCTCATCGAAGAAATATCTCTTACCGTTTGGACTAGAGAAAGCCAAGACACTAGAGGATTTAGATCTGTGGGGTCTCATAACTTATAAGCCTCTCAATTTAATTGGCAAGAAATTTGTCCTTCGCTTTGTGCATGCATGCAGTAGCGCAGAGGTTTAGTTTTCCACTTTTTCTCAAGCAAAAATCTCGTCAGTTCGTTGTACAATTAGTTACTAACCAGTGACTAATCGATTTTTCTTAAGAAGCATCTGATTATGTGAAATGATTAGGGAAGCTACAATAAAACCTCCTTCAATTGTCTCAATACATCTAAGCAAACCAATACAAACTACTCCATGGTCTCAGGATCATTGCTCTGACTAAAGTTTCACCTGCACAACCTTAGCCATGCCAAATGCTGCCGCAGAAGCCAATGCTCCAATCAATGCAGTCTGAAGAGCACTGTACACAGGCCTGCTGCCAGTGAAGCGACCTTTAGCATAACCAAAGATAAGCAGTGCGATTAAGGTCACAAATACAGACGCAACAACGGCTTTTTTGGCCTCTGGAATAAACATGTATGGCATGAGAGGAACTATCCCCCCAATTATGTATGCAACAGCAATGGTGAATGCACTCTGTAGGGCTCTCCTTGGGTCTGGCTTCTCTAAGCCTAGCTCAAACCTGCAAAATTAATTTATTCAGAATGTTAGAGACTTAGCATTGAGCAATTCATTCAAAAAAATTCAGCTGCATGTCTATGGTTCTGTAGATTTCAGAGCCTGAATGCTGACAATCTCCTCAGTCAATTTGGTAAAATTCATGCCTATAGAATCCAAAATGTAAAGCTAATTACGCCATTGACCTGATTACTGAGCTAACATGACAATGAATAAAACAAATCCGGGCAGACATGTGATAACTGATAAGCACTTGAATATCTTGGTTCTCAGAAAAAAAAAAGCAACATAATATGCGATTATGCTTACACTAAATTAAATTTTGTTACTGAAAAAAAAAATGACCATCAAACAAGTTCTTATCAGTTATCATATTGACATTAAACATTTGTATTTTTTCGTCCCAATTGCTAATGCATGCCATAAAAGGATCAAGAAAAAGAAACAAACAAGCCAAACAAAAAAAAGACTTCCAAGATTAAAATGTCTTGAGTGCGTGACCACCTCCAATAACAGCATGCCAGTGTCACTAACTACAGGCTTCTGCTATTCTTGTATTTTTAAAGCTGCAATATCAGTTTCAGGGTATTGACGTATTGTGGTCACACACTCACACCTCCACTGTTGCCCTATAAAATGCCCCTCCAGGAACTTTGTGATGAAATTATTCAACAGGCTAACGACATCACATAATCCTCATTTTTTTGAAGTTCCAAAGTGAAGGAATCATACACCTCCTTTTGATTACGAAAAACCTTTATCATATCATGCATGCATAGGCCAACCAGAAAAGTATAATAGCTTTATGCCTTTATCTCATTGCAGACTTTATTCTAGTATGATGTAATGTCTATCTGAATTCTGACCATGCAACATATACGACTGTCACTCTGCCAGTTCCTCATAACCTGACAAGTGCCAACAACCTTGTATTACCCCTATAGTGTAAATGCTAAACTTTTTGCAGCCAGTCGTGTACTTTACTTTTGTCCTCACATTATTACTTTACTTGCTTGGATCATCCTTTTGTGTCCAAGCTTGATCAGTATGTACATGGTCATGCATGAGGCTAAATGAAGTCACTAAGTTCAAGTTTGATGTCACATTATATTGCTGAGTGAGCAATTAACATTCTGTAAAACTTAAAATACCATTACTACAACAAGAGAGGAGAAAAAGAGACTAACTTCATCATGAACTCAAGCCAAGCTTGAGGCTTTCTCCTAAGAGCATTCACCACAGGCGCATACTCATGGGGCTCAATCCCATATTCGGATAATATCTCTGCAATCTCCGCAGCCTCTGCATTTTGAAGCCATAATTCAAATGCATGCATATGACAAAGAAATATCCTTCCCCAAAATCAACCTCAACTTAATTAATTAGTATCATTAATATTGTATCAAGGCAAATAATTAATATGACACTACATAAGGAGGATGAGCCTTGAGCCATGCAAACAAATGTAGAATTCAATGAATTAGGATATAGAGTACTCCGTATAAGACTTGTAATGCAACGAATATTATCAAAATACGTTCCCTATAGTTTGGTCACAATGAGGCCTTATAATAAATCGTTAATGCAAGAACTTAGAATTTAGAAATATTGGAACACCTAGGAAATTAAAACAACTCAGAATAGTACTCAAGAGACAAGATAACAGAAAAGAGAAAAACCTGTATCAGGAACAGCAATAATCTCTTCTTGTTCCCTCTTTAGTTCCCTAGCGTAATGATCTGCCTCACTCTTAGCCGCTAGATACCTTTTCACATATACGTCACCCAAGCAACCACCGCCAAGCAAAAACATACATTAATAGAAACCAAATGTCATATATCATTTATTATCGACCACAACATATAAGAATACAAAGCCATAAATCCATGATTAAATAAAGAAACATAAAAAATGTTAACGACATTTGATGATAACAACAACAACAACCGAGTATAACCTTGACTTTTGTTAGACATAATACAAATTATCAAACGTAAAAAAATTGCATGATTATGTAACATACCCGCCAAGGCCCATGGAGATGGCGCCAGCAGCGACCTCAGCAACGCCAGCAGTGAGGACAAGAGATGAAGGGGCATTGGCACCCGAGAGACCTGCAGCCAGGGCAAAGGGAACTGTAAGGCCGTCCGAGACACCTATAATGATATCACGTACAACCTCTCCTGCAGTGAAGTGTTTCTCTTTGTGGTGATTTAGTAAGGTTGTCTGTGCTTCATGGCTAGCCATAGGTGTTACGTTATTCTTAACTCGTAAGAGGATTGTTTGTGTTTTGAGTCAGAGAGAGTGATGACTGATGATGATGAGTGGAAAAAACTAGAAGAAATTTAAAGGGTGGGAAGAGGAGGGGACCCTTATGGCTCGTTATTTCCTAATGTAATCAGATACCTTCAACATTTACCTAGCTTGCTCGACCAATATTAAAACTCGAATAATTTTTGTAAAAAAATTAATTATTTAGGAATACATATGGTTTTGTTATGTTCCTGTTTTATTGGAAACATATATACTCACTGCGAGGATTTAATTCCGCACTTTGGATCTTTGATTATTTTTTTGGTCCAGTTTGACCATTGATTACTCAAAATTCTAGAGTGTAATAGAATATGCAAATTACATTATTAGATTTATAATTAGGTTAACTATTACGATAAAATGTACTCTATTATACTTCTTAAATCCCAACAAAATATAGTTTCCTTTTCCATCTGTCCCAAAAAAAAAAATTACACTTCTATTTTTGGGCACATCATATGTATAAGGATATGTTTTGTTCATCTATAATAACCTGAAGTGAATTTGAAATGAACGGGAAAAATACTGAAAAAAAATTGAACTGATTTAAAACACTAAATGCATTTAAATTGAACTGAACGAAATTAAAGTACACTAAACTGAATTGAAGAAAGTGAACTGAAATGAACCGAAAAAAATTAAACTATAACATTACAAACGAACAAAACACAGCCTAACATTCTCTTTTACTTTATACGGACATATCTCTACCATATAAACTCATTACCTAAAACTCCATGTCAAAAGTAAGTATAAACTATGTTTAGGGACGAAGGGAGTATTAATTTTTCCCATATATTTGTTTGATACTAGTGTTCAAAAGTTAAGCTTCAAAACCTCTATTACGGCTAGGGGTGTAAACGAATCGAGGCGAGGCTGAATTGCATAGAGCTCAGGCTCGGATGGCCTATCCTCTGGCTCGGCTCAGGCTCGGCTTGAAACTCAACGAGTTGGAAAACCTAAGGCTCAAGCCCGGCTCGATTTGCCTCACTTAACTTTTTTTATTATTTGTATTATAAATTAAAGTTGTAAACCTATTGAAATTATATTTTTTTATATATTTAATAATTCTAAAACTAAATTTAACGTATATCTCCAATTATATAACATTAATATTTGCAAAATCCACAAAAATATATATACTTATAAAAAGGCGAGTCAAAACGAGTCGTGATAAGTCGCATTATCCTAGGCTCGGTTGACAAACGAGTCGGCTCGAGCTCGCCGTTGACCGAGGCCGAGCCGAGCTTTGACCGAGCTGAACCCGAGGGCTCACTGAGCCGGTTCGGTTTATTTACACCCCTAATTACGGCTCATACCCGATTCTAAAGTTAAAATGTACAATTAACAAATTGTAAGAAGTATGTATAGTCCCTGCCCTAGGCCCTGTTCTCCCCAACTTCTATTCAGTTCAGTTACTTTCAGTTCAGTTCAGTTTTTCGCAGTTCAGATCGTACTTTGCAAACGTTATAAGCTTTGCTCCCGATATCCATTGTTAGTTATTAGTATATCATTGGAAAGATCTCACGATACAGTTTCATAAACGTACAATATTGATAAGGTTTTGATAAGTGTTTGAGTGTCAAAACAATTAAACAAAAAGTTCAGTTTTTTTTTTTCAGTTCAGTTCAGCTACTTTCAGTTCAGTTTAGTTACTTTTAGTTCAGTTCAGTATTTAGAAGTTGGGAGAACAGACCCCTAATCTCATATATGAAACGGCTTCACAGAATTATTTTTTTCATATATTTAAACATTCATGGTCTATGCCATAAAAAAAAAAGCATGCTTAATATGACTTTTATCAAAAGACATGTGTTAGTACTCTTTGTATATTTCCATCAAAATAAGTACTCTTTGCATAAAAAAAAAGTTGGTAAGCACAAATTATCGTGTATGTGGGCTGTGTGATCCAGACGTGGCCCAGTTCTACCTTTCGTGTTGTTGAAATTGGGCCAAAACCCGCGATATAGGTCGTATTCAATGCTCATTAATTGGTACTCCGTATGATATGATCATAATGCGATACTGCCTCTGGAAAAATTTATCTCTGTTGAAGACTTGAAGTTATTCATGTTAAAAAATGTATAACGCCGGTGAGTATATCAAGGGGAAAAAAAGGACTTGTTTGGTGAGGAGTTTGTAGGTGGTAGATAATTTTGAGAAGTTATACAGTACACTTTGAGGTGTACAAGTGTACAATGATCTTGCTTGGCACCTAGTTAGAGCTGGTGGCCGGTGGCTGATAGCTAGATTTGTTAGCTGGTTTGACCAGTTGATATGAACAAGTTAGGGGGTATCTTATTGATAAACTGTTGGTTGAGGTGTAAAAGCTAACTGAACCATCTTATTACTAAACATAATATTTAGATCTGAACAGCTTGTTTTTTGGTCAAACCAGGCATCACACAACAAACTGCCCCAATAAGTTAACGGCCCGTCTATTCTGTGCATATATGCACAGAACAAGTACACTTTTATCTGGTTTTGATGTAGTATACCTTTCCTGCATTTACCTATATACCCCCACCCCTATATTTTGACTGCTAAAAAAAATTAACAAGTTCTCATCTTCTCCCCTCCCCCAACAACGACAACACCATTACACCAACAACACCAACAACACCAACACCAGCAACACCAACACCAACACCAACTCCAACAGACCATACAACACCACATCCAGCCCCTCCCGCGACAACTCCAGTCACCAACGCCACCCACATCCAGCCCCTTCCCCGACAACGCCATCCACCAACACCACCACATACACAACAAAAACAATCACACCATCAACATCTCAACAAAAACTTACCCCATTTCTGAAACGCCCTAACTCCCACCGTCAACAACGTTACAACGCAAGGAACTTGCCGGCTTCGCCGGCCTTATCAAAACGACACCCTAAGGGGGAAGGTAGGGAAGGGTGAACCCTTAAAAAAAAAGAGAAATTAAACTAGGGGTTTAGGGTTTAGGTTATGATTTCCCGTCGCCGCCTACCGGCGGCGCCGGAAAATCATAACCTAAACCCTAAATGGGTTAGATCTGGAAATTTGGAAGAGAATGAGGAAGGCACTACAATGGTGGGGTGGTGGATATGATGAATGTTGGTTTTGGCGTAAACACTTGCTTATGAGTGATGGTAAGATAACAATGGAGCCTGATGTTGTGATGTGGCTTGTGAGGGAGACAATGGAGATATTTAATTTGCAGGAAAAAATGAAAAAATTGAGCGTGTAAGTGAGGCGAGGTTAACGAAATGAGAGGGGGTAAAAATGACATTGTCTTTGTCTCCAAGTGTGAACACATTTATTTTAGAAGGAAAAAGTTTCCTTTATTAGTCAATATCTAATGCACAGAATAGATATTCCCATAAGTTAATTATCAAACAAGGCGAGGCCTTTATACACCCCACCCACAAATCACAACCCTTCCATGCATTGCAATTATAAAAATACTCTCACTTTCTCTCAATCTTTCATCTTCCCTTTTCCAAATTTGCTCTTTTTACTCGCATGAAAAACACAAAAAATACACATTTCAACATGTACACCCTATCTCATACAATAACTTAACTAATTCATCTCAACTATCACTTATCCTATAAAAAACAATATCTTCAATTGGTAACCCTTCTAGACTCATTAGTGAGCCTTGGTAAAGGATTAATAAATTACTTTGTTGTTTATTAGAAGAGTAGGCACTCAGGGATATCAATGTTGGAACGGCCGTAACAATATCTATATCTATGTTTATTTATTTAATATCATCCAACATACGTTTCATATCCATCTATAAAAAAAGTTTCACCTTTCGTTGAATTTTTAAATATGACAAATATCACATCAGATATTATAATTTTTTGAAATACTACAAACTTACAATGCTAATTCCGAATAATTTAACAAAAGATTTTAACAGATGCATTTAATCCAATTTGTTATCATAACAGTTCTTTTATTTATAAATATGTATAAAAATATTGTTCAAAATTAAGTAGATATTCGTTGGATTGTTATTTGGACAAAAAGTTATCATCCATATCCAATCATCTCCATATCCAAAACTACTCAAAATCCATTTAGTTATGATGTCAACTAAGGCCCTATTCTTTTCAACTTCAGTTTAGTTTTATTCAGTTCAGTTTTTCGCAATTCAGCTTGTAACTTGTAAACGCCATAAGTTTTGATACCGATATTCATTCATAATTATTAGTATATCATTGGAAATGTCTCACCATGTAGTTTCATCGTGCAATGTTGATAGAGTTTTGATAAATGTTTGAGTGTAAACAACAACAACAACAACAACAACATCTCAGTCAAATCCCATCTTAGATGAGGTAATGAGGGAGTATGATGTACACAACCTTACCCCGAAGTATCGGCAGCCTATTCCTGTAACGACCCACTTAGTACCTTGTAAAAACCTCTTTGAGTGTCAAAACAATTAAATAAAAAGTTCAATTTTTTTCAATTCAGTTTAATTGAGTTTTATTCAATTTAGTTCAATAAAATTCAACTCTAAAGAACGTGCTCTAAACCATCACAAGATTCACAGCACTTGGGGGAAAAGTTCAACGCTCGATTCGGTTGTTTAAACATTAGTACATTACTTTTAAAAAAAAGGAAAAAAAAGTACTTTAAAGATCTTCGAATTATTTGTTTGTTATGGTCTTCACCAAACTTCATATTGTGATCAACTTTCCATTAGGAATGCATGAAAATTAATTTAGAGACAAAAAGTGGTTCCCTTTCACACCAAAAAGAAAAGTAAAGTAAAGAGGGCTACCAAGTACCATCATTACAACTTTACAAGTTAGCTTACAAAATGTCAAACAGTTGTTTTTTGTTTTGTTTTGAGAGACAAACAGTTACAGTACAAGAATGTCAACAATTAGCCTTCTATTGTTTCGATCATTTGATCACAATGGTTAGCACACTTAGCACAAACTCACTGCATTTCATGTGTATGCTCGAAGTATATTCTGCTAAATTACTTTTCAATCTACTGCTGTAGTCTGTAGACTTGTAGACTAGTACTGAAGTACGTAGGAGTAGTATCTAGCAGCAATTTGCAGATGAAAACAAATAAAATTCCAACGGACCTACTGGAAATCCCTACATGTCTGGCTGTCAAAGGTCGACGGTGGGTCATTAAAATAGTCATCCCTCACGTAAAAATCACTACTCACACGCGCCATCCATGTTCACCGAAGGCACTATTATAACAAAACTCCCCCACTAACTTCCAGATTTAAGATTATCTTTAGTTAATTGATCTCAAAATTCTAGCCGTTGGAAACATGAAACTTGCCGACACAACTGTTGTGAAACAGTGCCTTTTGCATGAAAATGCCGTTCTCATGTAGAATGAGTTTGCATCAAACCAAGGGGCTGAACTAAGAAATACATCCTTAAAGTTTGCTTGAGTTATGTATTTGGTCCCTGAACTTCCATTGCTATGTATTTCATCCCTCAATCTGACGTCCTTTATATTCTTGTACACCGTTAAGAGCAAACCAATAACTTACAACCCAATGACCGATTAAACAAAGAGAAAGGGACTCTGTAAATGAACATGATTGAGACACGTATGAATTGTCTGATCCTTCCTAACATTTTGTTACCCCATTTTTGTGCTGATGTTTTATGTTTTTACTTAATGTAGTGGCAAAACTATTATGTTGGAAAAATCGTTTGCAATAGCTTTTTTTAATTGTTGTGATTGTAAACTTCGGTAAAGAGCTTTCAAGTTTAAAGAATTTCGAGTAGTTTTTAGAACACCAATTTTAACTCACCAAGTCTTTAGCATACAGGTGTACCTTTATACACACTATAAAAATAAGGCAAAATTGCTACAAATGATATATGCTTCAGCCGATTATTCCAAAATAATTCGAACTTCAAAAACTGCTGCGGATAATCTCTACTTAGACCATCATAGCCCGAAACGATTTAAGTTTTACAACAAGCTTTTTGATATTAATACTTGCGTTAAATAATCAATTTAATTTTGACTACTAAGTACATTAATTCTAATGGATATATGCATAGCGAAAAATTTAATTTACATTTTGACATATTTCAAAATATCATTGGATTGTTCCGGGCTATAAGGGCTACAAAGATTTTGGAAGCGGTATAAATAGAATTCATCTAAGTTCATTTGAATTCTTGAGTTTTCATTTGAACTTGAAAAAAATTGAACTGAATTAATAAAATCTAAACTAAATTGAAAAAAATATGTAAAAGTTGAACAAAACATAGCCTAACTCATATTATAAGTACTTGAACTTTTGAACTCCAAATAATTTGTATTTTTACTCTTATTTTATATCCCATTTTTTTTAAAAAAAAATTTCGGAAAATGGATTTTACATAAAAAATTTAATATTGAGTTCAATTAGCTTAACTTTAGTTTATTTTTCATCAAGCTTCATTGATGCTGAGGAATTGGAAGAAGGGGTACTGTTCACTCAATTTTTTTTAAATAGGAGACAATTCGGCATTAAAAAACACCAATACTACTTTTACAACAAGATCATTATGATATATATTATGCCCTCGGTTATCAATTGAAAAAGTTTAGTTTAGCTTAATTTAGTTGAAAAAAAGTTTATTATAGTTATGAAAATATCAATCTAGTTTAGCTTAAAAAATTGTGTTGTTGTTATTGTGGTTATCATTATTATTTTCATTATGAACATTTATGATTATTTTATTATTAATACATTTTGTTATTGTCCTTCATATATTCTATTAATTAATAATAAAATTAATATAAGGCTATTAAGCTCAAAAAACTAAATATGACAAGTTCAAATCTATTCAGTTCATATAAGTTGAAAAGAACATAGCTTAAATTGAAACACATAATAACCAAATGAGTAGTACCAAAATCTTTTCAACTAAGTTGTATCAAACTAAAGTTTATTCTCTTGAACTAAAATAATGACTAGGCAACTATACCATGCCGAAATGGTCAGAAGGACTCATAAGTCATAACCAACCATTCATTTACTGTGTACAAAGGACATTTAATTATCAGTTACGGTTTGCTCTTGACGGTGTGTACTAGCTAGAGTATAGTGTTAGAGTAAGGGATGTAATACATGGCAATAAAAGTTTAGGGACTGAATACGTAACTCTAGTAAACTTTAAGGATGTATTCGGTAGTTCAGCCCAAACCAAGGGGTAATAATTGAGTTCACAGTTACCAAAATAACTAATGGCAGAATTATTCTTCAAGAAGTTAACGCTCTTCTTTTTTTTTTTATAACAAATTACTCACTATTTCACTAATCATCTAATCATATATCATTAGGGTGTCTTTTGTTAGTTAATCCTCAGAATAAGGTTGGATCAACAAATAATTCCCAATATAGATTAGATTCAAAAATAATTTCCATTATGGTGTACACCTAGGTTCGGATATTTCAAACCCACAATTTTCCCATCCAAACCAAACATATTATTTCTTTAAATTCAAAAAAGAAAATAATAATAGTTTACGGGCCTTATAGTTTAGCGTCTGCTCTACCTGACTGCCATTGTACGTTTGCTTTTACATGTTATAGTTTGACTGTGCTGAAGGATTGAGAAAGTTTGAAAATGTGACTACATGTCTTTCTTCACTAAACTGGATGTTTGGAATTAAAATTTCCCATTTGTTTTCTTTCTTTGTGATTGTCATGGCATCCATGATAACCCATCGGTGAGTATGAAGGTTCTTTTTTCTTTATTTGCAAAGAGGAACTCAGGGAGGAAATTAGAGGCTATCATGAACGGATGCTCGACAATGTAATTACCATCAATTTTATCCTAGATTCATCTGTTTGACTATTTCTATAATTATTGAAACAGATTCTTCAATCCCGAGGGAGACATCACAAATTGAAAAGATAAAGCATCTTCATACTCGAAACAAATGGATTTCTAGGCCTCGACAAGAAGGCTTTCTGCAGCAAAATTGCTTCACCATTTCTACCAATATTGGCTCTGACATGAAAAACAATAAAGCATCGTGATCTGATTGTTCAAAATGAAACAATTTATAATCTAATGACATAAATGCGCCGAAAATCGGGGAAACCAAGTTTCATCAGTTCAATTCTGTAAACTATTTTTTGGCAGAAGAAAAAAATAATGGCTACACTTCAATTCTCTAAACTTTTTCATTTTTTTTGAATTTTAAGAAATACTATGTTTGGTTTGGATGTGACAATTTTAGCTTAGGAATAACCAAACCAAGATGGACACCATAATGGGAATTATTTTTTAATCTAGCCTATATTGGGAATTATTTGTTGATACAACCTTATTTTGGGAATTAACTCGTCTTTTGTTCCTCTTTTTTGGTGTAAAGGGGGCACTGAGGCCGGTAAGAATCGAGCCTCCAACCTTAAAGGTTGAAGGTGTGCTCTCTATCACTTGAACAACTCTCTCTTCTTGTCTTTTGTTCCTCTTTAAGTACTTAAACTAAATAAACTGATTTGAATTGAAAAAAACTGAATTGATCTGGAGAAAACTGAACTGAACAAACTGAATTGTAAAACTAGAGATGAATAAAACACATCCTTAGTATCTCGAAAAGTTACACCTTGTAAGTATATACTCCGTATCAATTAGAAGTAAATATATAAAAAAGAAAAAAAAAATTGAATGAAAGCACGCGCGTGGTTTGGGTAATATTAATCATGTAAAAGATCTTATTAGTCATACAAAAATACATATTAGTCGTATAAAAATATCTATCAATTTTTCTTATAGAAAAACTATCAATTTGCTGTCGGAGTATATAATTATTAATGGGGTAATTAGAATGGACACACTCCAAGAGTTCAATTTGTAATTGTATAAACGGGAGAAGATATCCCATGTTGGAAGATAGAAGACAAACATGAGTTTTTTAGAAATAAAAATGAATCCTTAATCACATGAGTAGAGTCGTGGAGGATATTTCAAAACAAGAGACAAATCAATTCACAAAATTATTGCAATGAAAAATACACCATCATTTAATAAAAACACGGTTAAATTATCCTTATAACGTAAAAATCACATGAATATATGTTATTTTACTTTAGTGACTTAATTCATAATTTTCGACTCAATTTATTTCGGCTTTAGCTTTAGATCTAGCTACTTCGAGTTTTCTTTTTACAAATTCAAGTCAATAAATTTCAGTGTACTCAATTTTTCTACAAACGAAACAAAACATACCCTGAAAGCGGGATAATATAATCAAAACGTATCTAACCATTCTAAATTTGATCCCAATCAACATAACACAATTCTAAATTTGCACACTTCCAAAATATCAATTCATCATTATGCATTCAAATGGCATCAAATTTCTACTGTAATGGTAAATAAAAAAACAAAAACAATAACCACTCCACTAATACCCCTCTTTTTTTTCTCTAATTGTTAAGTACAACGGGTGTACGGATACACCTTATGAATATATAACTAGTTTTATAACATATATCATTAGTCACATTTTTAATGCCATTAATCAGTCTCTTTGTAATTAATCATAAATCCACAAGGTGTACCGATACATCCGGTATAACAAAGACTGGCTGCTTTTTTTTTTGTTGTTACTCCACTAAAGTTTCTAAGTCAAAGTTTCTTTTTTTTGACAATAACCGGCACAAAATCACTTTTATTACAGCCCTTATTACAGCATTATCAAGACAAATAATATACTCCAAAAGTAATTTGGACAGCCTTAACCTTACAGTAACCTCCATTCTCCATCTCTATCACCTTGTCCTTCCTTGATCATAATAATTCATTTCATATCCTTCCCACTCCCTCTACCGTTACTTACACCACACACACACACAAACCCATCCATCAATTCATTCATTCATTCATTCCACTCTCTCTCCTTTCTGGGTTTTTTCTCTTCTCTTCAGTCTTCACTACATTAACATCACTATTACTATTACTGTCACTGAATATAATATTATTATTATTATTATTATCATTATCACACCGAATAATTATAATTAGTGAGGAAGGGAATATTATTCCCTCCCTGTTAGTTTTGGTTTTGGGTTTTCTTTTGTTTGCCTTGTTTGATCATTTGACGCAATCCAAACATACCCTTGTCAGTTGTCACCCCAACTCACACACAAAAAAACTTCTTACATATATATTACTTTTCTTTCTATTTATTCCCCTCCCACTACTTTCTCTCTCCAAGCTCTTTTGGGTTTTATTTTCTCTTTTTTTTTTCTTTTCTCTTCAGAGGTTTTGGGGGCTCTCATTTTGATCCACCCACGAGTAAGCTCCCCTCCCCCCTCTTTGATTTCTAAGAATAATTCCATTTTCTTTGTTTGTTTTTTAGTATTTGATTTTGTTGGTTTTTTTTGGTGGGCATTGTGTAATTATGTTAGAAATGCATTAAAATGTGAACTATGTGATGTTAGAATTGTAAAGATTGAATCTTTATTGGTTAATATGATGAAAGGTTTTAGCTTTTTGATAATTTGAGTGAGAAATTTGAAAAAAAATGATGGGAATATGTTTTTTTTTTATTATTATTATTTTGGGGATATGTTGACATTTGGAAATTTGAGTTTCTATTTTTGGGTTATGTCTTGTTTGGGTGTTTGTTAATGTATGTCATCAGGGTTTTAACTTTAAAGTGGGTTTGTTGAAATAAAAATGTTGTGATCAAATATTTATGAAAGTGATGTATGTTAAGAAAATTAGGCTAAATATATGCAAATGGGGTTTTAGACTTTTAGATATGTGATCATCAAGTTACTACTACACACATAATAAAAGAAATAAATAAAGGTCAAAGGAAAAGGAAAGGGAGGTTTATGGTTTCCCACTTATGATGTGATGCAGAAATGTTACACAAATGGATCTTATAAATACAAGGTCTTTATTTAGTGTTCTTTTTTGATGATAACCATAGTTTTTGATTTTGAGTGTGTGGTTTTTTTCTTTCTTTTGTGGTCAACTCTCTAATAAGGTTACCTAAAGAAGGAAGGTCTATTTTTGTTGGTAAAGGGTTTGCTATGATGTGATCATATCATATTAGTTAGCTAACCAACTTTTGGTGTCATAGATAGTGGAACTTTCTTGGACATTTTGAAGTCTTATGATTTGTCATTTGATAGCAACTTCTGATATACATTTTTGAAGGTCATGCTTTGAAAAGCTAATTTATATCATCCACCTGTGACTCTGTGAGCATGCACTTCCCAGTTGTTGTGCCGGTACTCATCTTAGGGTCAGGGGTCGGTATTTAGATAAGTTCATGTGCCACACCAAGAGTTTATGCTCCTTGTGTATTATTTTTTTTCATACTGCTTTTGAATTGTGATGTTGACAGTCTTGTTTGGATTTCTTCTATGCAGTATTAAGTATCGTGGGTGCACATATTGTTTCTTCGGGCTTACTGTTGTTGGGTGATCAAGTTCTTTAAGGATGGCTAGCCTAAGAGATATTGCAGTTTCTGCCGGTTTCAATCTATTGAGTGCCCTGGTATTCTTGTTGGCATTTGCATTTCTGAGGATTCAGCCTTTCAACGATAGAGTTTACTTTCCGAAATGGTACCTCAAGGGCTTAAGAAGCAGTCCAGCGAGCTCTGGAGCTTTTGTTCGCAAGTTTATGAACTTGGATTTCAAATCATATTTGAAATTCTTGAATTGGATGCCCGATGCCATCAGAATGCCTGAAGCTGAGCTAATAGAGCACGCTGGGCTGGACTCTGCAGTTTACTTGCGTATATATATGATAGGGTATGTTGCTTCATAGCTTCTTATCTCTGTATTTTGGTCTCTGCATTACATCCAACATGTTGTGCCGTGTGTGTGGTTAATGGAAGACCAATGGAGAGAGATAGTTAGATGTGGGAAGTGTTTAACAGACGAAAGAGTGAGTTTCTGTACAAACCGCAAGCATTTAATTTGTTTTTCTCAGACTCCAGTTTTTGTCTAGAGCATGTGATATTCAGTTCAAGTTGAATTGTCACACAACTCATTGAGGATCTAGATTACATAGGGTTTAGCTGTCACTTTGACAGTTATTTAAGGAGGTGCAAGTCGACCAAGTCAAATGTATTACACACATACTGTCTGGTGAAGAGGTTAGGTTCGCGAGACCTTGTGTGTGGTAATGGAAATCCATGGAATGGAGGGATATTGAAGAAAACTTTTCATCGTGTTGGGGAACATCAATGTAGAAAGCCTCCTTTGTTGTATTGTTGTTGGTTTACACTTTTACTGGAAAATGTAGAATCCCGGTGTTTTACAAAATAGATCAGATCCGCTTACTTTTTTGTTATTTTATATCAGCATTCAGCAACCATTTGTTCATTCTTTATCCTCGATTTTTTTTCCCGTAATAGACTTATTCTTTATTAATGCAGTTTCAATTATCTTATTTCTTAGGAAGTTGCATGTCATGTTATATTCCATTTCACTCCATGTGCGTTAATGCCTTGGAACTTGCTCACCTTTTTAACTTATTGCAGGCTCAAAATCTTTGTCCCGGTCACCGCGCTTGCATTTGTGGTTCTTGTCCCTGTTAATTATACAAACAAAACCTTAGCAATGTCAAAGGTGAAATTCAGCGGCATTGATAAGCTTTCAATTTCAAACATACCGCTCGAATCACCAAGGTGTGTTTATCTTTTATGTATTACTCTCTTTGAGTCCGTAAAGTTGTTGAGTTCACGTGGAATTTTTTCTATTTATTGCATTACTGCTACAACAATTTGTTCTTGGATGTTTCTGCTAACGTGTAGTAGATTATTGCAGTAGTCTTTGTTGTGTTGTGCAAACTTCTGATTGACCAAATCGTCATTCCTTTTGATTGTGCATATGTAATTTCTGTGCATATTCTTGTATGTTCCATCTAACTATTGGATTCTTATAAATCAGCGGATGACAATTTTCAACCAACATCAACCTTATTGTCATGACCAACTTTTTTTGTTTGATCGAGGCTTACCACAGAAAGTTGTTGGCATTTAGAATCTGTTCACACTTTTGTTAATTGGTTGTTCTGTGTATGATACTGCAGATTTTGGGCTCATATAGTGATGGAATATGCTTTCACGTTTTGGGCATTGTACGTACTGTACAAAGAGTATGCTCGGGTTGCAGCTATGCGCCTGCAATTTATAGCATCAGAAAGAAGGCGCCCAGATCAATTCACTGTAAGATGGGCCTAAAGCTCTGTCCTTAATTAATTTAGGGTGGAAGGTTTTATTATGTATAATCTGGCTTGTACCAGTTTTATTGAAGCATGTCAACCAATTGAATGGATTTCAAGTTTGGTAGAGAATATTTGCAAGTGCCCTAAGTTATAGTTTCTTGCTTGCTATCTTCTACTTTTGATGTCTTGACATCATAATTTAATCTATGTTCCAGGTTCTTGTCCGAAATGTTCCGCCAGACGCTGATGAATCAGTTAGTGAGCTTGTTGAGCACTTTTTTCTGGTCAATCATCCTGATCATTATCTTACCCATCAGGTAATACTTTCTTAATATCTTGAGTCACTAAATGATGTAAAAATTAGGGGCCTAAATACTTACTGCCTATCTCTGGGTCAGTGCAAGTGTTGATTTATGGTTTCTGTTTTTATTATCCCAGACGCATCCGCATTACTCTTGCAATTTTATATGTAACATCTTTGGTTGACATTTCAGGTTGTCTACAATGCAAATAAGCTAGCAGAGCTGGTTGCTGAGAAGAAAAAGAAGATGAATTGGCTTGATTACTACCAACTTAAGTATGACAGAAACCCTATACTAAGGCCCATGACTAAGGTAACTCCACTGCAATGGATAGTACAATATTCAATAAAAATGATTTTTCTCTGTTGAAGGTCGAAAACTACTGCTCATTAACCTCTACAGCAGAGTGGCACGAGTATATAATGCATCTAAATTTGTCCATTTCATCATGTTGCAGACAGGATTTCTTGGCCTTTGGGGAGAAAAAGTTGATGCCCTAGATTATTTTAATGCTGAAGTGGAGAGACTAAAAAGAGAAGTAAGCACCAGCTCCACTATTTATCTTTTCTGATTCCTTTATCTGTGGAAGAAAAACAATCAAGGACAGGATAAATGTGGCTATGGATATTATAGAGCCTCTAGTTGTCACGATGATATAGGCAAGGCATGGAACTTGTGGGCACGTCGAAGTTGTTTACTGTTCATAATCGTTGACCTTTTGATTCATTTAAGGGAACATTTCACCTATGGTAACAAAGAACTTTTGTGTCTAGAGCTTTAGTTCTTATCTATTTATTTGTAGGACAATAAGAAATTAAACGTTGGGTAGTAATTTCTAGTAAGATGTGATGCTTGGTAGCGGGACAAAGCATAAGTGGTTAAATTGAATAGTTTTCTTTTTATTTTGAATCTGTATGTCGCAACTAGACCATAAATAATCTGAACCATCATAACTGAATCACTAATTGAATAGTTGCACCTTCTAGTGTTAAAGTGTAATGGTAATTAGTGATTCCAATCGCTATGGTGGGTCGTAGCAGCATTGGGTTGACGGAAGGGATAATGAAGCTTAAGAAGGAAACAATAACAGAAGATGAGGGAGTGGTTAACGACAACTACACTTAAGTTGCTCCTAAAAACATGTGGTTCACTTCATGCTTAACAGAGAAGTAAGAAATTCTCTTATCTGAAACAAATCGTGCCTGTGGAGTGAAATTTGAATTGGAATCACAAGATACTTGTGTCTTTTGGTCTGCCATGCCTCATAATTGTTGATGAAAGATCAAGGAACTCTGAACCGCTACAGAACATTGTATAGGATTTTTTGGAATTCTTTTTGTATGACTCTGTTGATATGTTGGTTTAGATGCTGTCTGATCTCGAGGATATATTTAAATGAGTTTTACATATGGCTTCAATTCCATCTTGGTATGATTCCAGATTGCTGAGGAGCGGGAGAAGGTTCAGCAAGATCCAAAGTCTATCATGCCAGCTTCTTTTGTGTCCTTTAAGACTCGATGGGGTGCTGCTGTTTGTGCACAGACACAACAGACCAGAAATCCAACTCTTTGGCTGACTGGATGGGCTCCAGAACCACGGGATATATATTGGCCAAACTTGGCAATTCCATATGTTCATCTTAGCATCCGGAGGCTGATTACATCTGTTGCCTTTTTCTTTCTCACTTTCTTTTTCATAATCCCAATTGCCATTGTACAATCCCTGGCAAGCATTGATGGAATTGAGAAATCAGCACCATTTCTGAAGCCTGTAGTAGAAGCGTAAGTTTACTTGGGAGTTCTCCTTTGAGTAATATAGTTTTGTGTGCCTTATCCTTCCCTTCTCTTTTCGTAATTGATGATGCATTTACAACCGAAAACTTTAAGCAATAATTTTGCGAACTCTTTGTTATTGTTAGAGCTACTGCCTTTTTGGTTTATGATTGCATTGAGACTTTAAGAGCCACAATAAACCGTAGAATGGCACTTACCGTGCTTGATTATCAATCCTGTGCCGTCCTGCTTTCTTTCTCCTGGGGAGTCCAGTGACCTCTTATCTTTGAACGTAAAATGTGTTCTTGTGGATCATGCTCATACTTGGCTGAAATAATGGCATATTGATGCATTTACAACTGAAAACTTAAGCAATAATTTTGCTAACTCTTTGTTATTGTTAGAATTGCTGCCTTTTTGGTTTATCATTGCATTGAGAGCCACAATAAACGTAGAGTGGCACTTACCGTTATTATCAATCCTGTGTCGTCCTGCCTTCTTTCTCCTTGGGATTCCTGTGACCTCTTATCTTTGAACGTAAAATGTGTTCTTGTGGATCATGAAGATAATGGCATATTGATTAATATGGGAAGTAAGCAAGTAGGAATGTGATATGTCCTGTGCACTTGGTTGTAGTTCATGTCTTCATGATGTGTTTAAGCCTCTTAGATTCCTTGTTAAAAGAGATAACAACGATCTTTAGTATTCAAATCCTTTCTTTTTGGTGCATTTTTTCCCTGAGGAATGTGTCTGCTTCGTTAATTACTGTGAAACTATTTCTTTTTTTTTGGCTGATATCTTGACTATTCACTTACAGGCATTTTATCAAGTCAGTCCTTCAAGGCTTCCTCCCTGGGCTGGCTTTGAAGCTCTTTCTCATCTTCTTGCCGACAATACTGATGATGATGTCGAAATTTGAAGGTTTCGAAGCTACATCCTATTTGGAAAGGAGATCAGCTTCAAGATATTATATCTTCAATTTTGTCAATGTTTTTCTTGGAAGTGTGATTGCTGGATCGGCATTTGAACAGCTAAACACATTCCTTCATCAGCCAGCAAATAAGTACGTCTCTCTCTGCCTTTGTTTTCAGTAATGTTTTATCTTTTGAGTGTTTCCTGAATAATGAAACTTGTATTTCAAGTGGATGGTTTGAGTGTGTAGTTCCATTTTCCCCGTGAGTTAATGTTTATCTGCTCATGTTTTGATTTTGTTGTGTCTAATTGTACTTTTCAAAGCAACAAACTAAGCTCAAGTATCTGGAAGTAGGTGCTTTTGTGCTTTTTATATGCAACAAAATGTGCTGATGTTGTTATCTATAATCTGTAGGGTTCAATGTTATAATTGTGATAGTACTGCGCACTGTACCTACTGTCTTTTCCTTTCCTGATGTGAGTTGATAATGATAATAATTTTGATGGAGTACTCTTAACAATTTTGTTTTTTTGTAGTATCTAAAAGTTCTGTGAGTTTTGTGCTATATTTTGATGTTTCAATTAAACAGGATCTTGGAGACAATTGGTTTTGCAATTCCAATGAAAGCAACTTTCTTCATAACTTACGTTATGGTTGATGGATGGGCTGGTGTTGCTGGTGAGATTCTGAGACTGAAACCTCTTATTATCTACCACTTGAAGAATTTCTTCTTGGTGAAGACTGAGAAAGACAGAGAGGAGGCTATGGATGCTGGAAGTATTGGCTTTGACACCGGGGAACCTCAAATACAGTTTTATATGTTACTGGGCCTTGTGTACGCTGTGGTGACTCCACTTCTTCTTCCGTTCCTATTGATCTTCTTTGCTTTCTCGTACCTTGTGTATCGACATCAGGTAAACCTTCATAATCTGTAATTCGCTAAAGGAGAAGTGTGAAGAGTGGAGAAAAATCTGTGTTTTATTCTCGTGAAACATATGTTACTTAAACTGAAATTTTTAAAGAACAGTGTCATCCTGAAGTAAAATATCAGGTTGTCGTTCATTATGTTTTAAGTGAAAATGTGTTTCTTTTAAAGAATACGGGTAAGGCTTGAGAGTATTTTGGTGCTCTTTAATCCTTAAACCACATGATGCCAAAGACTAATATGGATGGGGCTTGTGAGTTGACTGAGACTTTGTTTTTTTTTTCTTGTTTTTTTATAGAGGATATTGGAATGATTTTGTTCAGTTTATTATTCTACAATGTTCTGTATTGGAACTTGGAAGTTCATTTTCCTGTATTTTAAGGGTGGTGGTTTATATATGATGCAGATTATTAACGTCTACAACCAGGAGTATGAAAGTGCTGCTGCATTCTGGCCTGACGTCCATGGACGTATTATTAGTGCAATGGTTTTCTCACAGTTGCTTCTGATGGGATTGCTTAGCACAAAAAAGGCTGCTTCATCAACTCCCTTTTTAATAGCACTTCCAGTGCTAACTATATGGTTCCATCGCTTCTGCAAGGGTCGGTTTGAACCAGCTTTCAAGACTTATCCTCTGCAGGTTTGTTAAAAAAGATTCCTATATTTACAAGTTCCTTCATTTTCTGAATCTACTATTTCTCTGCATGTTTCTGGTACTATTCCTGTGTGCGGGTGCAACACTCGGGTTTGTTCTGGGTTTAGTGATCCATGCCCACTACATGTCTTGAAGACCTAAATGTTCGCTTCTGGTCAGTCTACAGAGCTTTGACTAGGTAGTGGAGTAGATGTTCTATAGTCGTGTTGTGCGCTCGTGTTTTAGGATTGACTATTGGACAATGCCACAAGGGAGATAAAGTTACGGAATCAGAGTCTGACACTAATGAACTTTTATTTTCTTTGAATTTGCAGGAAGCTATGATGAAAGATACTTTAGAACGTGCTAGGGATCCACAATTCAACTTGAAAGGATATCTTCAGAACGCTTACATTCATCCAGTTTTCAAGGGCGACGACGAAGATGAAGATGATTTAGCTGGTGAGAAATCGGAGATAGATGCTGAGCTTGTCCCCACCAAACGACAGTCCCGAAGAAACACACCTGCTCCAAGCAAAATGAGCAGCGGTTCTCCAGAACATATGGAACTGCTGTGATAATTGTACATTTTTTACTATTGAAGTGTAATCAGCTAGTTTTCCACTTTTCCTGCTTATGGTAGGCCAAATGAGATCAGTGCAGTTGCAGTTTTTAGTCTGATAGAGATACCACTTTATCAGGATTTCAGGTTTCTTTTCTCTTTCCTTTTCGTTGATTACAACATTGTACAGTTATCCGGCACGAAAGAGCAGGGAGGTATCTAGACATGAATCCCTGTTGAGATGTTCCTCCTTTGTTTTCTCCCTTTGAACCGGAGAACATGTATATAACGCATCAAGTTATAAGATAAGAATGTGAAGGCATGCTTTACCCACACTGCTCACTTTTGTTGATTTGTTGTTTCTACTAGTCACTTTCTGCATGGGATCAACTTTCAGCTTTGTACATACCACATCAAAAAGCTAGAATTCAGTTGAGAACAATCTTTTCCTTTGTTGTTTTACTCCGTATAGGAATAACGCAAGACATCATTGCACAGCTGAGTGAGTGATGGTAACTTCCCTGGCAACAATGTTGATCTATTCATCAAGCTACACGAGCTTGAAAAAGACTAGTGTAGATTAGCAGATTGTTTGCCTAACGGGACCTAAAATCATTAAACACTTCCATGTAGTATGTTTTTTGTGTGAAGAACTTCCAAGTACGAGTATTTGTTCGGTGGAGATTGTGCCGGGTTCTATTTTGGCATTCGGAGAATGGAAGTTAGATAACATCATATTGGTCCCGCTGGACCACCAATAAGGCGATGAGGGAACCCATCCCCCCCCCTCCTCTGTCCTCTCCCTTTCTAGTGAATTAATTGACCTTACCAAAAATATAATCAAATAACTTCACAGTTAACAAAGCCAACTGTTTTCTTCATCTCTTATTCAATTTACAGATTTTTTTTTAGTTTAGTGTAGTTCAATTTTATTTAAATTTTTAACTATATTTAGTCTTTTTTCCCTTATTCTATTTGCACCCCTCACTACATGAAAAATCAGTGCACTCTTTTATTTTTTCCCAAAATACCCCTAAATAAAAACCTCTAAATTATTTTTTTTCTATACAATTTTAATTCCGCATTTTTTCTTGTTGCACAATATGGCCAGTGTCGCCATAATTGTTCACTCTGATTATGGCGAAGCTGGCCATACTAGTCGTTATATGGCGGTATCCGCCATAACAGTTTCTTTTATTATGGCAGGACTGGCCATAACCTTTTATCATTTGTGGTACAACTGGCCATAGTATTATGGTGAACTGTGCTATATAATACACACTTATGGCCACATACTCCATAAAAATCCATTCATTATAATAAAAGTTGCTATAGTTAACAAAATTATGGAAGACTTTGCCACAATAATCTGATAAGTTATGGTAGTGTTCGCCATACTAAAGATAGTTATGGCTAGGTTCACCATAATATGTTGTGAAATATGGCGACCGCGGCCATAGTTTTGCAACAAGGTATGGCCAAGCTGGCCATAACAGTTTGAACTTAGAGAGATAAATTATACGATGATTTCGGAGCCAATTTTTTACCCCTTGTTTTTTTTCAAATTTTTATATATAGGGACATTTTGATCCAACTTAAAAAGAGTGCAAAAATATGTCATGTAGTGAGGAGTCCAAATAGCAGCCCTCTTTTTTTAGTTCAGTTTAATATTTTTAGTTCAATAGTTTCTTTCAATTCACTTCGATTCACTTTCAGACAAATAAAACACATCTATAGTTGACAAAATTGTTCCAACAAATTTATGATTACTTTGACTTGGCGAAGTACGCGAAATCCTTACAAGTTACAATCCCACCTGTAAATGCTGTAATACTCCAACTACCCCCTTTTATTTGACAATGGCCTACATTAGGATAATATGTGGGTGTCATTGTTTGGTTAATTATCCAATTCCAAATTAGTACAAACAAAATTCTTTTTTGAGAAAAAAGAAATTGTCAAAAGTTAACATGATAGTGTGGTATCTGTTACATCCGATGTAAACCTACACAGAGTCACTAATAGTAATAATGTTTAATTAATATCATGTGTTGCTTACTAATAGTATCCACAAGGTGACTAATCAGTATATGACTAATAATATTTTTACGATGACTAATAAATATAAGTGTGTTGTAATACATTTATAAAAAGAGATACTCGTATGGTTTAAGTTTATATTGGGTGTAAAAAAGTATTGGAGATTAATATTCGATCTATATTAGTATTGATGAATATTAAATGAGAGGCATGTCACGTACAGCAAGTCAAACAAGATTGATAGATTCCTTCCACAGAAATTCATAGTGCATTTCAATAATACTGATTAGTGATAACATACACGGAGGCATGTATGTTATTAAACACATCCTCCTGTAAGACTTATTATGATCAGATCCATTATTTCCTCTTTCTTTGCCCCCTGCTCTTTATAAGCCTTATTAATCACACGATCCCACCATAGTTGGGATCTTTTTGTGTTAAAGAGACAAATTTGTGTGAAATCCGGCCATTTCATATTTGAGATGGGGTGTGATTAATGACCCTGGCTCACATATAAAACGGGTTCACACAAATTTTTGTTTTTAAAGATTAATATTATAATAAAACTCCATTGATTACTCCTAAAATGAACCGAACTAAGTTTAATTATAAGAATAAAGAGAGGTAAGAAATTAAGTTCATGTTGAGTCTAGCTTGTGATGTACGTAGAATACATTTAGATTTTAGAGGTAACCAAAAAATAAGGAGAACACTGTATGGAAATCACATGATGTTTCAAAATATCGAGTAAACGAAATTTTCACACTTTTAACTTGGCTTACTCTTAGTGTCACATTAACCATTTTCGAGCTCTTTCCATAAAAAAATAATATCAATTTTGAACTCATTTTCTATTTTTCCCCTACATCACGATTCACGAGGCAGGATAGATCATTTTACCACGCTCTTTTCAGCTAATTTAGGGTCCTAAATCCTATTCCAAAAGACCTAACAACCATTACATGCTTTGATTACTTGGAATAATTAGTAAAGTGGGAATGATATAAATATACCTCAAGATGTACACAAATGTTATCTAAATGGAAACGTAAGAAATCATTGGACGAAAATTTCACCACTGCTACATCAAAATCAGCTTTTCCAACTTATATGTGGAAAAACGCAGGCCTGAAACTCTCAAAATAAACTTTGACGGATTCAGAATAACAACTAACCAAGCAACTAGGGTTCAGTCATCAAGACTCATGATGGTAGAGTCCTAATAGCAAAAGCAATAACAATGTGAAATAGCCTACAAAAATGCTTAGAGATTGAAGCTTATAAGTCGATAACATCACGGTACTAAGGAAGAATCAAGGCACCATGACAATTAAAAGCATTATCGTGGATGCGAAGATATTCGCGGAAGCATTTACAAAGATGAAGTTTGCCCATACATATAGAGAATGAAACACACAGGCAACTATGGTTATAGATGCAAAGGTATCATAGTATGGGATACTTCATTAGTTCATTGTCAAAGGAACTAGGTAGATTGTTGCAAGATGATTTGTTAAGACATGTGTCATGATAAATCGATAAGAGACTCTCTTAATTTTACTAACTCATTATCTTTCAAAAACTAAAATATAATAAAACTTGCATGCCTTACAAAGGGTTGTTCTTTAGAGACGAATTTTAATGAATTGAAACTTAACTTTTTGCTTAATAGTTATAAGTTATGACACTTAGTCACTTAGAAACTATGTAGTGAGATCGTTCCAATGATATAGTAATAACTACGAAAGGATATCGAGATAAAAACTTAATTTTCATAAGTTACGAGTTTAACTGCGAAAGATTGAATTGAATTGAACCGAGCTAAACAAACTTAGAACTAGACCAAACAAACAAAAAGAAAACAATCATTGCCCAAAAAAAAGAAAAAAACGAAAGTCATGGACCACCACCTATGAGTATATGACCCATGGACCTCAGCACCTATGGCCTACCAAGATTTATAGCTACTGACAACCGTATCATCCTTTCAGATCACACATCCTAGTATAATATTTTAGTCACGTTTTTCGCGAACTGGAGCTAACTTAGATTATTGTCTGTCCCCTACAATAATTCCAATAAAAATAATCAAAAGAAGAATACTACAGCCCTCCCTTTACACACGTACGAAAAAACAGTTAAGACTTAGATAACATTATTCTAACAAACGCTGAGGTGTACACACGAGATATGTTGGATGTACGTCCTACACTTCATATGAGTAGTATTCTGTTGGAAATAGGAGAGAATAATCAGCTGATAACAATTCCTTCCCAAAAGTATACATAAAACAATCTCTGTATCTTATGCTTTGTTTCCCTTATTGTCTGCATTTACCATAATACACTTTAATTCACGTACATAGTTACGTTTACGTATGTATACTTTCCTGGGACTGGTGCAAAATTGAAACCTCTATCTTTCCAACTTTCTTCCAACTTTTTTCCTCTCATAAGTCTCTTGTGTCTCTTTCACACCAATAATCTGGTAAGCTTTTATTTTTTGGGTACGTACCCTTTTTGATATTGTTGAATTAATGTTCATCACGTAGCTATAAAGTTGGTGAATTGTATCTGATTCTGCAATAATAATGATATTAAAATATAATCGAAACATGGTTGATCACTTGATCATGTAATTATGTTGAGTTTGATCCTGGATGGATCACCCTTTTTATGATTTCTTTTCGCTTTAATTTTGTTTGTTACAATGTGGCTCATCAATGTACTGTTATATGTAGTCATTTATTGTACCTTTTTTAATTGTTTATTTATAGATAAAGTTTTCTGGGGGGTAGAACACTAGAACCCAGGGGCTTGACTTAGACTTTTTCCAGTCATTGTTGTTGAAAGTCTTGCTGATGGGAGCATTAGTACAATAGTACTTTAGAGTATACATTAAGGTGCAGAAGTAGCTTTATCATTTGATTTGATTCTCCTTATTTCTGCATATTTAAGGAAAGAACTCTGCTTTCCCAGATAACAAGATCACATCTTTCACTCTCTGAATCATGTGATTGTACTATGATTGCATGATTCTTTGAAGGGTTGGTCCAAATCCCAATGTGATGCTCACTGTTCAGGTTCTTACTTTACATATGTCAGTTTTTATGAATGAGAATTTGGAACATCACTATTGTATTTGGCTATGATTGATTGTTTCAAGTCCCAATGTGGATGATCATATATCAGCTTCTTCATGGACTTGTTTCTGACTTTATGCAGTTTAGGA
Source organism: Pharnaceum exiguum (assembly GCA_900322385.1). Classification (NCBI taxonomy): domain Eukaryota; kingdom Viridiplantae; phylum Streptophyta; class Magnoliopsida; order Caryophyllales; family Molluginaceae; genus Pharnaceum; species Pharnaceum exiguum. The sequence continues at coordinate 49,875 of ONZK01002985.1, forward strand.
TAGGATAAGTCCTTTGTTCTGTCTCCTTCATGTGACCATCATAATTATTTTTTTTGGGTATGAAACTATTGTACTTCTTATAAAATTCTACAATCACAAAAAAAGGGACTTTTTCAAATATGTTAGATATAAATATATCATTATTAGCCATTCTGTATCATCAGCTGTGTGACTGGTTTATCTTATGTTGGGTAGTTTGTGACAGATATGAACCAGTTTGATATGTATGATTGGGGTGGATCAAGATTTTGTTTGATTTGCTAGTTGACTCTGGTGTAAAAATATGTTATGGTAACCTGTTGTTAAGGGAACCTTTCTTTTCTCTATTTTTTTTGTTGTGTGTGTGCGCCTTTTTTTAATTTGGAGAGAGAGGGGGGGTACCATGTTTGACAATTTCTGCTTGCTAAGGATGTTTACATGATTGAGGGGCATGAGGGCATACATTATAGAGCTGAGCTGTACTTTGTCTGATATCTTTTGTTTCTGCTACTGATTGATCTGCTATCTCTGAGTAAGATCAGAGTTCCCCTCAACTCAGAATCTCTACTTTTTTTATGCGTCATTTTAAGTTTTTAACCAGTAAAGCATGTACAACAACAACCGAGTGTAATCCTCATTCAATGGGGGTGCCCGGGGGTCGGGATGTAAGCAACCATACCGAAAACAGTGAGGTTGTTTCCGAAATTGACCCTAAATGCATTGTTGAAATGAAGCATGTATGAGCATTTATTTCCTTTGGTTGTGAAGAAATTTGTCTTTTGATTGCTGTTTCCTTTGTTCTCATTCCTAATTATGCTTGGTAATCAGCTATTTCTCTCTATCTGTTTTTTTTATTGGTTAGGAGCTTGTTGTTAGTTAGTCTGAATCTGTGATTTCCATGTCTCTATTTCTTCAGTAAAGATGTCTGTCATGGTCGCAACAAAGTGCCAGCTAAGCCATCGCGGACAAACGGTGGATAAGGGATGCAGCACTTCAAGAATAAACAACATGAAACAGACTCTTCGAAGAGTGTTGCAGAATGAGTATGAACATACTGAGGAGATCAATAATGGAGCTGTTTCAAGGAAGAGGAAATATGCAGAGAAGTTTCGATACCAGTTGGAAGAACATAATTCTGAAGATGAGTCTGAAGTAGACGATTCTGAAGACGAAGATTTTGAAGTTCAGAGAAAAAGAAGGGTAACAAGGAGCAAAAGTAGGAATACCACCAGTAACATTCACTCAATTAAATGCCTAAGAACCGCTGTGGAGAAGCAAATTTTTGGTACAATTGAAAGGAGTCCCAAAAAGAAAGAAAAGGCAGTGAAGCCGGTCATCAAAAGAGCAAGAAGCAATGGTAGTGTCAAGAAATGTAGCTTGGATAAGTTGGTGAGGGATGCAGAGACTTTGAAGGGTGACAGTCCCTGTGGCTATCTCTCTCATGGTTCGTCATGTTTGACGTCTAGTTCTTACAGCTCAACACGTTCGACTGCCAACAGTTCCCCTGATAGTGTTCCGAGATTAGAAGAACGTCGAATTGTAAGCACCTTCTGAACCGGAAACCAATTAGCAAGCTTTGCCTTCTTCGAAAATCTTTGGTTATCTTGTTGTCCTCTACTCCTTTACAATTCATGGTTCTGTTTGAAGATCCCTACGCTTGACGGAACTGAATAAGAGTTTTTTTCGTTGACAGCAGAAAGTTCAAGTTAGCTGCCACCAATGTCAAAGGAACACTGCCAGATTCGCCGTAAAATGCACCAAGTGCAAGGTTAAGGTTTATTGCCTTCCATGTCTTGGAAAATGGTACCCTCAATATTCTGAGGACGAGATTCTAGAATGCTGTCCATTTTGCAGGAAGATTTGTAACTGTAACGAATGCCTCAAATTGAGTGGCATCATTAAGGTAGTTTTTAGTGATTGTTGCTACTCCTTCTCAATTAATTTTTGCACTCTTTAGTATGTGATACAGTTGTGTCTTCATTTTTTGTATCAGACATCAAAGATAGTCATCTCGTCTAAAGAAAAGACAAGGCATCTTAGGCATTTGGTGAGGTCCCTGATTCCATTTGTGAGGAAGGTTCGGCAAGAACAGTGGCGAGAGATACAGCTTGAAGCACAAATTCAAGGTATGGCCTATTCTTTCTTTGCCTTTTTCTCAAGTTAGTTTTGCAATTGTCATGTAAAGAAAGTGAACTACCTTAAAGACTTTTCCACAACTGAAGTCACATCATTTACAAATGTAGGTCTCTCTTTGTGTGAAGATGACATAGTGGAGTCTTCATTTGATGGAGATGAGAGGATTTACTGGTATGTTTCTTATCCCTTTGAATAGTATAAAGAGCAACAGAACAGTGATTGATTCTCAGTTTCTCACTGACCTTATTTTTGTCATTTTTAATGTTTCAGTAATCAATGTGCAACTTCTATATTTGATCTTCATAGAAGTTGTCCCAACTGCTGCTATGAACTTTGCTTAAGTTGTTCTCGGGAGCTTCGAGAAGGTAACCTGTTGGGAGGCCCCGACGTAGGTATACACCACTATAGTCATAGGGGCTTTGATTACATCAATGGAGGTGATCCTGAACCTGCCTCTGGCTGTACTCATAACAATTTTAACAATACCATCTGTTCGTTAAGTGTATGGAAGGCTCATGCTGATGGAAGAATCCCCTGCCCATCAAATGATCGAGGAGGATGCAGTAACGGTATACTGGAATTGAGACGAATTCTTCCTACCGGCTGGTTACAGAGTTTGGAAAAGAGAGCAAAAAAAGAATCACTGCTTGAACATCAAGATATCCATAAATCACGGGTTAAACGTCCGAGTGAGCATAAAGTTGGCCAAGTTTCCTCACAATTGAGCACCAACAACGGTCCCTTGTACTACCCCACGGCAGATGATACACTTCGAGAGGGTGCCTTAATTCAGTTTCGGCAGCATTGGGGTAAGGGTGAACCAGTGATCGTTCAAGATGCTTTGAACATGACTAATGGTTTGAGTTGGGAACCAATGGTAATGTGGCGAGCTATTGGCAATACAAACGATACAATTATCAAAGCCATTGATTGCTTGGCTAACTGTGAGGTAATCATTCTTGACTTAAAACAGAATGTCAGAAGTATACAAAAGGTTCATAATCTTATCCTACTCACTCACTCAGGAATATTGTTCTCTTTTTTTTTTGGCCTAATCAGATCTTCAATGAGATATATTTATAGGTACATCTACATAATGACTCAGTTTATTTTGTCATGTAGGCCAGCTGCATACTTTTCTCCTTTTGCCTGCATAATGGTGCACTTTCTGGTACACTTTGGGAAACTGACAAGAACTTGGCTCACGATCACATTACTCTTACACCTAAATGGTTGAATTGGATGGACAATGTCATGATAAATTCACATTAACAACACACTGTTACGAATTTTCTGACCTTGCTGTATCTGTATAAAGTTAGTTACTGGTAATTTTACTACATCAATTGACTTGATATCCTGGAATCGTGAGCTTCAAATATATGAATGCAAACTTAACTTCCTGCAGTTGCTTATCTCGAATACATCAATGCAGGTGGAAATTAGTACTCGTCAATTTTTTGAAGGTTACAAAGAGGGTAGGAGATATGTAAATTTCTGGCCAGAGATGTTGAAACTAAAAGACTGGCCTCCGTCGGACAAGTTTGATGACGTTTTGCCTAGGCATTGTGATGAGTTCATAAGCGCCTTGCCTTTCCAAGAGTATACAGATCCTCGAGGGGGAGTCCTCAACTTGGGTGCAATGTTGCCACCAAATATGTTGCAACCGGACTTGGGACCAAAGTCGTACATAGCTTATGGAGTTACTCAAGAGCTTGGCAGGGGAGACTCTGTAACCAAGCTTCATTGCGACGTGTCTGATGCTGTATGCCATCAATAACCATTCTTTTTCTTTTTCTTTTTCTTTTTTACTTTTGTGAAACTTCTGTTTTGTTGATTGACATGACTTACATGAGATTTTGTATTCGCGGTATGCAGGTTAACATCCTAATGCATGCTTCTGGTGTTTCGCTAACCGAAGATCAGATTGCAGCCATTGACAAGCTCAAAAAGAGACATAGAGCTCAAGATCGGAAAGAACTGAATTGTTCTGGTGATAAAGAGCATGATCTCAGATTTGATTCATCTACTCCAACAAATTCAGGCGGTGCACTATGGGACATTTTTAGAAGAGAAGATGTACCTCAATTAGAAGCTTATCTGAGGAAACACGCCAAGGAGTTTCGACACATGTATTGTTGTCCAGTTGAGCAGGTAAAATTAGATGGAGATTCGGTTTCGCCCATTCTGTCAACAAGTCAGTTTTCTTAGCCATTCTGGTTTAAGTGTGAGCTCGCAATAATGGTCAGAAACTTTTCGCAGGTTCTTCATCCAATCCATGATCAATCCTTTTACTTGACTTCAGAGCATAAGCAAAAGCTCAAGGAGGAATTTGGTGAGTGCATCACACCTCGTTTTCTATTATTCTCCTTGTAGTTTAGAGGTCATCCTTATCAAAAATCTGCACTCAAGCTAATTAGGCTTCTACAAACTCTCAGGTGTTGAACCATGGACATTCGTGCAAAAACTAGGGGAAGCAGTGTTTATACCTGCAGGCTGTCCGCATCAGGTTCGCAATCTCAAGGTAACATTAATACATGACCCTCCTTCAATCTCAGTTCTTTGCTCGAAATTGGAAGGCTGATTTCTAAACTGACCATGATGTTTCGACTTGCAGTCATGCACAAAGGTTGCTGTAGATTTTGTATCCCCTGAAAACATTCAAGAGTGCCTTCGATTGACTGAAGAGTTTCGAAAGCTTCCAAAAGGTCATAAGGCTAGAGAAGATAAGCTTGAGGTAACATATCCCCTCCCTAACTCCCTTCCATCCCCGTCCCCGAAGTTACATGTCAAAATTTAAGCCTTAATGTTAACAGCATTTCTTGTCCATCCTCAGATCAAGAAAATGATTCTTCACGCAGTCGACCAAGCGCTCAAGAGTTTAGAGGAATTGCATCAAAGTGGAAGCTGATCTTCCTCTACCATCAATTGTTTGGATATTGTTCTATTGATGTTTTTGCCCTTGTATTTCTGTACAGCACATACAGCCGGGGGGGGGGGGGGGGGGGGGG